>JAPKLX010000352.1:87154-181797 GCA_026898415.1 Leonotis leonurus
TTCATTTTATATATATATATATATATATATATATATATATATAAATATACATTGTAAATTAAAAATTATGTTGAAAATATTGTAGTTCAATTTTATTTAATGTTTAATATAAATTGATGAAGTACTAAAATGTTCATTAATTTGTAGGTAAATCATTAAATTTTCGTTAAAAATTTAATGCAATTTTATTCCATGGAGGATGATTATGGTAGGTAAATTGATTTTTGGATGAAAATTAATGCAATTTTAGTGATTTTTGAGATTTTAAAATTCAAAAAAATGAGAAAATTCCAAAATTGAAATGGAGTGATTTGAAGAAAGGTGGTGCTGATGTGGCACACATTGTTCCAATTTGTATTATATAGAAGATATCAAGTGAAACTCAAACTCCACTAATTACACACAACCCAATTGAAATTAATATATCAAGTAGAATTCTAACTCCACTTACTACACATCTCAATTAAAGTTAAAACATATTATTAAAATCAATGTCGCGTCAAAACATAAATCATCTTCATACATGGAGGAAGTATTGTATATTAAAATTGAAATATATTTGTTTATTTATATATTTTATCCTTACTAACAAAATATTTTATATATTAAAATTATTTACTGAATTAAATTTAGTTTATTTATATCGATTATTTTATTTGAAAAATATTTTTGTTGACTTGTTGTTGGGTTAAAATGATATTTTTGAAATATAAAAAAAGAAAATGATTAGTTCATTAATTGGTTCTACCAGATCAGTTGGTTAAATCGGAAGGTCCGGTATCAGATTCCTTGAATTTATAATCTTCAAATTCTAGTTAAATTATTAATCGGTAACAAAACAATTGACACATCTACCTACTACTGATGACCCTTCTAACCATTTTTGTTTGGCTTACTCACTTAACCATTTCAAAGATAGCAAAAAATTAATACACAATAAAATGTGGGCCTATAGTACTTTAATACTAATAACATATAAATTTCCACTCTCTTGAAAAAATAATATCCAATAATCTCCATATAAGCGAAAACGCATGTGCATGATGCAAAAACGCTTACTCAGTTCTCATGAGATAATATTGTATTAAAAAATATAACGCGTGGTTTAGAATCTCTCAAAATTATAACAATGGATATTCTCTCACCATTTTTGAGAAAAAGGCAATCTCTTGGATGAAATATTTAACTTAGTAATCGTTGAATCATACATATAGTAATAAATTAAAAGAATTAAAACAATAAGAAATCAAGTATTGATTATCACAAAAGTATACATTATTTTCATATATATATGTATTATAATTCATATAATTTTATTTTTTTTCATTTAAGAAATATACTTTAAGAAATAAAATAATAGAATAATAAGTGTTCTAAATTCTAATACTTATCATCATAGATTAAAATAATGGGTCGGGTCAGAGGATGTTTGGACCGAACTTGTTTATCCTACTGGGCCGAGAATTACCAAAATAAATGGACTGAGATTTAAATTAATTTGGGTTGGGTTCATTAAATCCAGTTGAGCTACATATCTATTATGATTGGACCAATTAAATCGAGTGGACCATAAGAGATGAAATGGGCTAAAATTATTAACTATATGGGTTAACTTTAATTAAATTAGAATAGGCTAATAGGATTAATTCAACTGGATCATAATATTAATTAAATGGATTGGACATATATAATAGATTGAGCCTAAATAATTAGATAAATTAAGCTATGACTAAAGTTTGAAATTAGTAGTATTATTTCAATCTTATTAAATTCTTGAGGAATATTAATTAAGATTAATACTACTAGGGGTGTAAACGAGCCGAGTCAAATCGAGTATTGGCTTTCTCAAGCTCAAACTCGGTTCATAGGTGTCGAGCTCGAGCTCGACCCGATGAAAAAATCAATAAGCTCGAGCTCGACTCGATTAGACTTGATTAATGTTGGTATAATTTGAATTTATCTCGAATAAGCTTGTTTAGGCTCTTTTAAGCTTGTGTAGACTCATTTAACAATATATGATATAAATATAAAATCATAATCTAAGCTCGATTAGGCTCACGAGCCTATCGAACCGAGTATCGTTGAACTCGAACTCGGGCTAGATATATACTCGAGTATACTCGACTTTTTCTCGAGTCAATCCCGAGTAGTTCGCGAGCTATCTCGACTCACTTACACCCCTAAATACTACCCTATAAGATTAATACTAGTCCCCCCGTCCCACTAATAACGACTCATTTGCTTTTTACACAACTACCAATAAACACCCAAAACTTGTCTACTACACAAATACCAAGAAACAACTCATGTGCTAAAACTTTACCTAATAAGGAAATGAGTCATTATTAGTGGGACGTCCCAAAATGGAAAATGAGTCGTTATTAGTGAGATGGAGGGAATACAATGCAACAGGGGTAACTTCGTCCATATCATAGTTGGCGGTTTTTGGGGTAATATTCAAATTGATGTCTGGAGTAATATTCAAGGCAAAATAGGTTACTTTAACATTGTAAATTCACTTTTTTTTAATAATTTTGTCTGACTTAATGTAATACAAAATTCAAGCTATAAAAATAGATTATTTGATATTAATTAAAATGGTAAATTTTATCATGGGATCACATTAATATTGCTAGAGAACCGAGCAATAAAAATGTATGTAGAGAGAGGGATCCATTAATATTGCTAATAATGTTATCATCATCTGCCGACGCTTTCACCAATTTTCAAATTGGCCGGTGAATTTCCAACGTCACAGTTTTATGCCATGCATTTAAGTTCATGTTAATTGAATTGGACCAAGACAGAGTCCAAAAGGGATTTTACATATTAAGTTGGTCCAAACTCTTTTATATAATAAATCTTTGGTCCAAAAATAAATCAAGCCCAAGTCCACATTTTAACATAGCATATTATTTGTCACTCGTCCAAATTGAATTTTGAGAAATATAAATGATATCTTTATCTACTTTATATTATTTAATCAACACAATTAAATATACAGATCGTCTCTTTAATTAAGAACCATTCGAGTTCAAATTTAATTTAAATTAATTAAAATTCTACAAACTCAAAATCAATATATCCAACATATCCAACACAATATTCGTCATGAATGCTAGTAATAAGTTTATGCCTGGACATGATAATCGTTCAAGAAGAAGAATGAAGAGAGACACATAAGAGATTCCACAAAATATAATATATTTGAGATTCCACAAAGTGAATTTCCAACGTCAAAGGCTTTATGACATGCATTTGTGCACCATTAACATGCACGTAAATGCCTTATTAATGCCATGCATTAACTTCATGTTACTTGAATTGGACCAAGACTCTCCAAGTGGGATTTTACATATTAAGTTGGCCCAAACTCTTTCATATAATAATACTTTGGCCCAAAAATAAAAACAAGCCCAAATTCTTTTATATAATGGGCATTTTTAATTTAACGTAGTCTCGTTTCTCTCACTATAGCCATCAAATTGAAGAATATATTACAATTCACTCAAAATTGTACAACTCCATGTAAAATCAATATTTAAGAACAATAAAATTATAAAATATTACATTCCACCGTAATTGGCCTAACTCCACGTCCACTTAAGAGTGTAACCATGTAAACGACGCTAGCTGAGCCGATCTCAATACTACTAGATTTAGCTCGGTCATTTAGAATATTAAGATATTCGAGCTCGGCTTGAGTTTTTGATATATTGTTCAAGTCGTTTCGAAATGTAATTATCGAGTTCGAGTTCGGCTTGTGATATACTCGAAAAGATTGTTTTCCAGTTTTGAGCTCGAGCTCGACTTATTTAATATTCATATTAATGATTTTCGAGCTCGAACTCGAACTTGTATAAATTTTTGTTTTTTAAAAAATAGCTATTTTTACTTAAGGCTCGATTGATGGCTCGTGAACAGACTCGGTAATATGTTTGTTAACAAACGAATTCGAACACGTTCGTGCATAGCTTGTTTCGAACTCGAACTCAACTTGATAAAATTATCGAATTCAAAATTAGGCTCAAGCTTAGATTGTATACTATCGTCGAGCTCCAAACGAGCTTTTTTTCGAATCGAACCTCAAATAGTTTGCGAGTATCTCTATTCGTTTATCGTCCTACGTGCACTCCTTAAATGAATGAGAAAAATGAGAAAATGCCGAAGAACAAAGTTTGGTATCAAAGTAAAAGGGTACATAATTAGTATCTTGTTGTTATTAGTAAAAGTTATTGCTATGAATTTTGTTGATTTATCAAAAAAAAAAAAAAGCAATTCAGTACAAAATTAATTAGGGGCTTGTGAGGATGTAATCGTAAATCTATAATTATTTTTATTAGTAATATTTTTGTTTGGGTTATGATAAGAGAAATGGGTCTGCGTTTAAAATTATCATTAAATAATAAATCTTAGGTTCAAAAATAAAATCTAAGCCCAAATCCACATTCTACACGATATAATATATTACTAGTATTTTTGTCTGTGCAATTGCACACTAAATTATTTTTTTAGTATGTATTTTAGATAAAGTTAATAATGTTTAATTAAATTAAAAAATCTAAAAAATAAGCTTATTAAATGTTAGTGTCACACCTATATATTATATTTTTTAAGATTATAAATATATTGTTATATAATAATTTATTTTTTCAACGTAACAAAGATATAAAAATTTGTTTATTAATTTTATTGAAGATTTCTTAATTAATATAGGGTGGGTATTTTTTTAATTTTAAACTGCCACTCTTATTTGAAATTATTTAATTATTACTTTTTAGCACATCTGTGAAATATTTAAATTTTTTAAATTGCTAATTTGATTTATTTAGTATACATTTACAATTGAGATGACGTGGAAAAAAATCAAATTAAAATAGGTAAATTAGATTGCATAATTAAAAATTCGAGTTTAACATTAAGAATTAACTCATGATATAATAGAATAATATGTTTTTCATTTACATTTTATTAAGTTGGTAATTTGATTTAAATTAACTAATTAATTAATAAAAAAATGATAATTAAGAAGTGAGGAAATGAATAGTCTATCTCACCCCACAATCCATATAAATAAATATAATTTATTATTACAATTAATTAGCAATGATACAAATTAATTAAAGACATAACAATTATGTAGTGGAAGAGTAGGGAAATGGATAGTCTCAAATTAATTTTATATATTTTTAAAATATATATAATTAATTAAATAATAAATAGAAATAAAAAAATAATTATCTATAATTTTATAAAGAAAAAATAAAAAACATAAATATAACTAAATTTCATATAAATTTTTTATTCATATATAGTGTAATAATATAATATATTTCCAACTCAGGCATGTCTCGTATATATATCATTTGGGATTATCAGACATGTCCCTTGCCTCGTTTAGCCGAGAAAAGTAGAAATGATTTGATGAATAGATTATGGCAGGTAATACAGGAAAACATAAGAATTAAGGGTTGTTAGGATCCCATGGAATTATATGTATATGCAAATGTGGGAGAGCTTGATCCGATTGTTACTCTTCAATTTCAATCCAACAACATTAAACTCTTGGGCGTGCCTGAAGGTTCTATCCGTAAACAACAAAGTGTTAAAAAAGAAGATGCGTCAAAGATGATCTTGCATGACATGTTAAGCTTGACAATTAAGAATTCCACTAATACATATAACTCATCGAATAAAATCTAAAATCTAGAATATTTATCAATTTATATAATTCAATAAATAAAATATATCATATTTTTACTAAAAAATTATTTCATTAATATTAAATTTTTTATCGATTGAAATTTTAAATTCATAGTTTAATTTTATTGAAAATTTTAATTTACGCAATTGTTAAATTTGTCAAACAATTCTTCATATTTATCTTAAATATCAATTTTATTCACAATCAATTTTAATATTAACTAAAATTTTTATTAATATTAAATTGATTAAGAATTAACAAAAAATTAACATATATTTTTTTATTGAAAATTTTAATTTACTTGATTATTAAGTTATAAAATAAATAGTTAATTAATTGTTATATAATATATTAAATGACTACGGATTGAAGCCCTATCTCTCCTTAATTCAAGGCTAATGTGGTAAAACCATAATTTTTTCAACAAAAATTAATATATTATTTATGGTAATTTTATTAATAAGTTTTAATTATGTTTTATATAGTAATAAATCATAATTGTAATCTTATTTAATCAATTATTCATTCAACATTGCAATAAATATAATTCAATAATTTAGAAAGAATCTATAATATTTATAATGAAATATATAATTTAATTTTTATTTAATAATTATTTCATTAATATTTTATTAAAAAATTCAGTGAAATAAAATATATATAATATTTCTATCCACTAATACATATAACTCGTAAAATAAAATCTAAAATCTAGAATATTTATAGATTCATATAATTCAATATATAAAATATATAATATTTTTATTAAAAATTATTTCATTAGTAGTATTAAATTTCTTATCGATTAAAATTTTAAATTCATAGTTTAATTTTATTGAAAATTTTAATTTACGTAATTATTAAATTTGTCAAATCATATTTATCTTAAATCTCAATTTTATTCACTATCGATAAATTTAAATTAACCGGACTCGTAGTTAAAAAAAATAAGGATAACTAACTGACAGTTTAACTCAAAAATTTCTAATTATAGTTATTAAAGTTCTCAAAAACTTCAATCTACACGAATTAAATTTTGAAATCTTATTTCTCGTTAGATATAAAATATATATTTAAGAAAATTTAAAACACATAATTCTATCTAGAAATTTTACAAATAATAATATATACTTCCTCCATTCCTGTCACGCCCCGACCTCCGCCCTCCCCGACAGAGTTCGGGCGCGCGACTAATTGATAAAATAAATGAAGGATAAGATGGAACACTGAAGTGGAATACTGAAAGCTTTGACTGAATACTGAATATACTGAATACACTGAAAGCTTTGACTGAATACTGAATACACTGAAAGCTTTGACTGAATACTGAAAGATCATTCGATAACTGAGTTCAGTTCAACCGAAGATTTTATTTACATAATCGGCACCTACGCCAGACAATCAAATGAAACTTCTCGCAGCGGAATAAGGATCGACTGAAGTCTACGTGTATGAAGACACGTAGACACCCAATACTTAAATAAAAGATCGACAAGCCTTTCATAGCATCTCCCATCATCACGTCTCAACCTGCACATTTATAAATACATGCAGGGCTGAGTACAAAAGTACTCAGTAGGCACATTGCCCGAAATCACATTCATACATATATAATTGTCAATGCCGTAAGAGTGACCCGTAGGGATTTTGTCTTTAAAAGCACCTACGTTCACTAAATCCTTTTGTGAAACCTTAACTTTTGACTGTACAGTCTCATTTTCTTTAGTATTCAAGCCATATCTGCCCTTTTAATTTATGGTACCGAGAAGGTGGCCACCTTCTACGGACACTGAACCGGTTGACATCTTCAACGACTCACAGTCCCTTAACCGGTCGACATCTTTAACGACTCACAGTTAATTACTTGTGTACACTAGTTCGAGTGAGGATGCTTACCCACTGGAACCCGAATTCGATTTCCTCTTATTTAGATCCTTTAAACCAGTAATCTTCCAGATAGGCATTGATACAAAACATAAATCATTTTCGGCAAGACAATACTTTGAAACATATTTTCTCAATATGCATTCCTTTCGAAAACAACATAAATACATAGCATACGGCACACATAATTTTATAGAGTTAGAAAAGCCTACTTGGATAACTTCGGTTTGCACTGACTTTGATCTCGAAACACAAAACAGGTCTCTCGTACGAACCTTTAGAAAAACTCGTATAAATTAAAATGCCCTTCGTGCATTTGAAACCTTTAATCGTAAGAATATATCATTCTTGGTTCTTATTTCGACTTGTTAATCGAGATATTGATACTTCAGATCAATATTATTTAAGGCGTTGAATCCTCGATTCAATTACTCCAGTAATTGCATTTAAGTGCAATAAGTGTATCAATACTTAATGAAATAATTAATTCTCGATAATTAATTATTCATTTAAGTTCTAATTATTTAATCCTTTCAAACCTCAAATTTTAATTCCTTAAATCCATCCTTAATAAAATTAGAGACATTAATTCTCTTAATTTAGATCCCAATTACTAATAAATTGGATCTTCTTGATTTAATACTTAGACTTTAATTATCTAAATTACAAGCTCTAAATATTAATACTTAATATATATATAATATCCCTTCTTCCATTATTAATATTTACTAATTGGTATAGCTCAATTTAATTAAAATGATAAGCTCCATTAAGTCTTATCTTATTACAAACTTTAAACTAGTCCAATAAAATTAATTAAGTGAGCTTTACTAATTAATTTAATTAGCTTAAGTATCAATTATTTTAAGATAAATAAACTGGGCTCATTCTAATTATTTTCGGCCCAATGTCTTAACTTAATTCTCCCAACTAAAAGCCCATAGCCTTAATACATTCTTGGCCCATAAGATTATTTAATTTCGGCCCAATCAGATTAATTCTTTAGGCCCAGTAAAATTAATTCTTTCGGCCCAATTCATTTCCTTCACTTAGGCCCAGACGAATAAAATGTCCAGCCCAAATTCTAATTAAATTGAGCCCAAACATTTGATTTACAGAAGCCCAATACCCGGCCCAATATCGCGGCCCAATGAATTTTATGTTTGGGCCCAGCAATTTATTTCTCATACCCATCTTTAAATTCTCTAGCCCAACTCCAATAAGCCCATTATTTACACTAATTATCCACCATTAACCCTAAATCTAGCCTAATTAAATCCCTAACCTAATCTTCTCCACTTAGCCGACCCAACCCTACTCCCTAATTTCACATTTCTCTCTTCTCTGCTCCAGCGCCGTTCACGCCCAATCCTCTCCCTATCGACGCCGCTACCGCCGACGCTGCTCCTCTCTTTCTCTTCTGTCTCTGTCGTTCTCCCTGTTTCCTCGAGTTCTCTCTCTCTCTCGCTCTCGATTCGCGGTTGCTCCCGGTTGGAAGCTCACCGGAGCTCATCCTCATCAATAAGATAAGATTCTTCCTCCTTTCTATTCTCCTAATTTAGCTTTTAATTTCTGTAACTTCTCATTCCCATTTTTTTTTATTATGGTTTGAACCCTAGTTTTAATAATTTCAGTTTCTAACTTTCAGGTTTTCCACAACTCTCGATCTTTTCTGCTCTCTCTCGATTTTCTCCTTCTCCGGTCGCCGTCGACCTCAAGGTATAATTTCCTCCCTTTCTTATCTCTTCTAGTTTATTTCAGATTTTTAGTCTTAGTTTCAATTTTCATAATCTGTTACTACTGCATGTTCAAATCTCTCTCTAATTGTTGTTTTTAGAAAATTGACAGATTCGGTTTCGAATTAGGGATTCAAAATCTGAAATCCCTGCATTTAAATCCTTCGTTATCAATATTTGGCCAAACCATAGTTCTATCCTGATTTCTCCTTTGGTTTTGACTTCTATGAGTTTACTCTATATTTTGCTTACTATATGAATCTGATTTTGTTAAATCTTCAAAATCTGTTTAATCTGTTAAATCCTAAAAATCTAAGCTTCAAAATCTGAACTTAGAAGTATATTTCTAAGTTATGCTTTTCTTCCTAACTTCTTATTCCAAGTAACACCTAAATTCAGAATTCTCAGTATAATTCCAGAGTTTAATCTTTAAGTTAAACTATATTCTCTTTTCTTTTTATAAGTGTATTTTCTATATTCTGAGAATATGAAGTGAAGGTAGGGAGTTCGTATGAGAATTATAATCTTACTATAGAGAAGTTATAAGCATGAACATTTAAGTGCTAAGGTTTCAAGTTCTTACCCCAAGCTTCCACTATTTCTTTTTGTTTCCGAAATCTGCCTCTTCTTCTTGACTGAAATGTGGTTGCTGCACTGATAATCTAATTATGGTTTATGTGATATACGGTTCAAAGGGCAGCCTCTTACCCCCTATATATATAGTTGTTTTTGTAGTGTGGTGTTCTTTCTTAAT
This sequence comes from Leonotis leonurus, assembly GCA_026898415.1. Taxonomy (NCBI): domain Eukaryota; kingdom Viridiplantae; phylum Streptophyta; class Magnoliopsida; order Lamiales; family Lamiaceae; genus Leonotis; species Leonotis leonurus. The sequence goes on from JAPKLX010000352.1 coordinate 97,233, forward strand.
GCTTAAGATTTAAGGTTTGATCTAGCTAGTTTAATAGTGTTTAAAAATCTTATCTTTCCTTACTAATGTATGCATGTATGTACTTATGTACTTGAGTTTTGAAATCTTTTCCTTCCCCACTCAAATCAAATTTGCATACCTCATATATATATTTACGTGTAGTAGGTTTCTAATATATATATATAGATATGATCTTAACTATATTATATGTACTCCATGAATACCAAATATCTAGTTCTCATCATATAAAACATGTGCCCATACTTGTGTGTTTAATATCTCTTTCTTTCCCCATAATTAAAATATTGCAGGTTATAAATATATATATATACAGCCTATACTTTAAATTTAATATTTCTTAAGATATAAATCAAAATTCTTTAATTATTGGTTATCTTAAACCAAAAACTCCTCTTCAATTGTATTAACTCTCATTAATTGACTAAAATTTTCAATATGTGAATAATATTCGCGTTCGAATATCATTTATTTCGGAACTGAAAAAGACGGGGTATTACAATTCCGTTTTAAATTTTCAACACTAAACACATTGAGGGATGTCAATCGGGTTAACTCACTCGATTTCGGGCTAACTCACTCGGATTGTCGGGTTAAATCGGGTTGAAAATTTACAATCCTAACCCTAAACTTTTGTTTTCGGGCTAACCCACCGGGCTAATCGGGCTAGAATATTTATAAAATTGTTTAAAATGTATATATATTTTTTATAATTTTAATTATACTTAAAAAATATATATTTTGAAAAATATAATACTCCCTCCGTCCCACCTCAATTGTCCCATTTGCTTTTGGCTCACATACCAATACTCACTTTATTTCTTTCTTAACTACTTCCCACTACTTTCCACCTACTTTATTACTCTCACAACTTTTATCCAAAAAAGGAAATGAGACAATTCAAATGGGACACCCCAAAATGGAAAACGGGACAATTGAGCCGGGACGGAGGGAGTAAAAAATAAATTTTTAAACATAGTTAAATATTAAAATTAAATATGAATAAAAAGAGAAAATGTAATGATATTATATCCAAATTGTATCATAATTCAACTCATTTTGCAAAATATCAAAAAGTTCTTGACTATTCAAATTTTTTCGATTCCTGAATTTGGTTCTCCTATATATAAGAACCCACTTATATCATAATGGTTATATATGTCCTTCCCCCTAATTTTTTTTAACAAAAATAAAATATATTTTAAATTTTTATTTATTTAATTTGAAATTAAACTACTCCATTTTATTCAAACAAAAACTAAATTATTATTATTAATTAATAAAATCAAAAACTAAATCAAATTAAATTGCTTACCATACCTCAAAATAACCTTTACTTCTCCTCGTCCTCCTTCCTCCTTATACCGCCGGCGAGCTCCTGCCACGTCGCCATATCCTCTCGGTTGTCTCTGCAGAAGAAAAATTCGAGAAGTCTCTTTTCTTCTTCTATTCCGGCGAATTCATATCTTAAATCGTTTCATCTCCCTTCTGACTACATTAAGGAACTCCAAATTAATTTGGGTAAAAGACCTAAATTTAAAATTCCTAAGTTCTCTTTTCCTTCTCAGCCTGCCCTCCGGAAGGAAATAGTGTCTCCGCCGTCTCGCCACCGCGTTTCCGCCTCCTGCAGCCCAGCCGCTGTAGTACTGCCGTCATAGTGTCGCCACTGCTTTCGTGTGCAGCCTCGTACCCTTCGAGCCTGCCGCTTCCAGCAGCAGCAGCCTCCGACCGAGTCGCCGCCGCCGTCGGTGAAACCGAGCAGCAGGTAATAGCCTAATCTTTATTCTTAATCTTTTCCTTAATCTCGCTTTAATGATTTAGGTTCTGTTTTTCTGATTTTGAATATTGTTAGCAATATTGTTGAAGATAGTCCTTTAATATTTTTGGGCTTTTATTTAGTATCTGAATTTTCACATCTACTTTCTTGTAATTATACAAATTAGTCTATTTAGTTGACTAAATTAGTTCAACTAAATCCATTTATTCAACTCACTAGAATTTCATATTTAATTCAACATTGAAGTTTTATAATTCTTATCGGATATGAGAACCATAATATAATAAATGTCGATTAATACATTGATTAAGAGAGCAGGTTATTACATAATAATAGTTTAAGATTGATAGGATTAACTATTTCATATTTGAGATGACATGATAATATAGATTGTTTGATCTTATTGAGTACGATTCCTATTTGCTTTAAAATGGTGCATAAAGTTCATGTTTTAGAATATTAATTTGTTGCTAAAACTTTATGTAGATGGATTCAGAATTCAAAACAGTTGAAGAGAGGTTGAAGTCTTTCACCGGCCAGCTTCAAACAGAATGTAGAATTCTAGAGAGACTTGTATATAAACACAAGAATCAGCATAGAAGATGTTCTTATTTTCAATACATTCTCAAGGTTTGTAGTCTTGAATATGTTTAGTGTTTAGATTCTCCTTCAGAAATATAGGTATGCAACTATGCATATATTATGATAGTTTTAGATGTTCTGATATGCCTGTTGTTTGCATGATAGGTAAGATGTGATTTGCAGCTTTTGAAATCAGCCAACCTGGAGGAGGTATTGGAGTCCGCTTTTTTGGTGATAAATGGTGATAGACCAAAGCAAAAGGTTCAGCTTTTGGAAGGGTATACCTCATCTTAATTACTCTCTTTTTTTATTTTACCTTTTTTAACATCTTGTGAATAGTCATTTGTAAATGTCGTGGACCTCTTTTACTGTGAAATTTGAAGCTTGAAACGTGTGGTAGAACAATATCAAGCCAATACTCAAAAGCATTTTGATTTTGTATGTGTGCTCAATACTGGAAGACACTTGCTTGGTCTATGCAAATTTCAGTTTATTAGTGAATATAAATATTCAGGTTCTGCCACAAAATATCGAACCTGGATCAGTTTATTAGTGACCTCTCTGTCATTGCTTGTTATGTTCCCTCACATGAATCTTTGCGTTACCTAGTATTTAGACCCATGAGTTTTATATGATCTTATGTGGGCCAAGAACAAGAAGTGGCCGTTTGCTGATGTCATACTGACTAAATTTATGATGAGTTCTGAAATTCAAATATATAGGCATCTGGCTCTATCTTACTAGTCTGACACCGGGTATTTTCATTTTAATTGGTAGCTTAAGTCAAATATCTAATTAGACAAAGTTCCAGCATGATTTCTTTCGTATGGAACTCTTTCGCTTATCACCTTTTTGGTTGCAGTTTGAAGAGGAGAAAAACTAGTGGTGGAAAATATAATTTCTTAGATAGGCTTTTGGGAGTTGCACGTCTATTGTCACAGGTGGTTTCATCTCCTTCTCAACATTAACATTACAAAATGAAGCAACAATTTCTCATTTCTGACCTTTTTATCATGCTTCTGCAGATTGTTGAGCCTTTGCTAAAGGCTGCTATGTATCCTTACAGTTCTTACTTGTTGATTGCGTTTTTCTTGTGTAGGATAATTCCTAAACATAGTAGAAGCAGCTAAAAGTTTATTTAGATCTTTTTGTATGACATATTATGCCCCACAGATTATTACCCGAACTTCTAGATTTCTGGCGCAAAGATTATTACCCAAATTTATAGTCTTCTCAGTTCCTGTAATTATCAGTTCTTTGTTACTTGTTACTTTGTTGTTGCTTGTCAATAAATAATGATGCGTCTGTTCTGCCTGACTTTTATCTCTGATTGAATTTCAACTTTCTAATGTCTTTTGTTGCAAAGTGGAGTTGGGAACCACCCGAATACACAAAATTAAAGGCAGATTGAACAGGAAGTGTCATACTCCTTCCGTCCCACTAAACTTGACACAATTACCTTATTGGGACGTCCCACTAAGCTTGACACATTCCGAAAATAATAAAAGTTATCTCTTCAAAAAGGTGTAGATCCTACCACCTTTATCACTCTAACACTACTTTATACACTCTCCTTAATAATCGTGCCCAAAAGATTTATTTCATGCTTATTGGGACTGAGGGAGTACTATTTAATGACTTGAGAAACCACCTGTTATTAGATAGCCAATCTTATCCATACAAATTTCTTGTTGTGAACATGCAATATCTAACTATCACTTAACTACACAAAGAGAGCTATCAATGCTTCTTGCGCGGTCTTTTTTCATGAAGTTTTCATTGGCGATATTAGCTGTGCTTGCACGTATTCGAGTACTAGTTCAACAAGTAAGCATCATTTTCTGCAAGTATTTCATGTTGGAATTGCAGATAACTAATTCTATGCCATGATCTATTAGAGATTTATTTCTGTACATGACCTAAATATGTATTCTCTTTATTCATGTACTATTTTGGAACCATCCTTGTTTTTTCCTTTGGGTTCGAAGTTCTGTTGGTTTAGGTGTCGGATGGGTTTACTATAATTGATTCTTGAACCTGTCAAGGGTATTGTTCAGCTATCTGGGTCAATAGTCAGGAAGTGGCATGTTCACTTTGTCTTCGCCCCGACTTCATAAGTAGTCATACTTTCTTGGATTCTGTAACATAACCACAACCCTGGTCTAAGTATGTTATAGATGTGCTTTTCATTTGTTTATAATTCCTTATCTGCAGATGCTTCTTGATGCTGTGCTTCTATACAACATTGTTTCTTCTCTTTCTCAGAGGGAACAAAGTATAAAATTAAAGCAAGAAGGGTTCGAGGTAAGTGCACTCTTGTTTGTTTTTGGAAGTAAGATATGAATTATCTGCAGCTTCTATACAGGTTCCGTCAGATTTCTTTTTTGCCTATTCTTTACTGCATTTTGCTTATGGAACTTCCTTTTGACCACTTAATATTTAGGTCTTTAGAGAATATTTTCCAAGAAAAGAAGAAGCCAGAATATTACTAGAATGCATTTGGCAGATGGATAAGTTTGTCCTAGTCGAGAGGACCCACAAAAGTGAGACCACTAGTCAAGAGAAGGGTGACGGAAGAGATATCTCACTGAACGCTACACAAATACTTTATGAGAACATTGAGGTTATACTTGGAGGTAATATCTGTTCATTTGGTTTTATTTTTCACCCTATGACAATGTCAATGTTATTTATCCTTCATGGTCTTTTCATTTTGCTTGTATCCAATCTCTATTTGATGTGCTATGCCTATATCCGATGGACATTTCTAGAACGTGTAGATCGCGCAGGTTGCTCAATAACATGAAATATACTTGTTGACTGAATGTAACAAATTTGATCAGAAATACTATTTTATGGACTTTCTGTTGTATTATTGATGGTATGGTTTGCCAAAAGACAATGCTCTAATGGTTAATTGTATTTCGTCTTGATTCTTGTCCTGTTTTCTTCGTTCTCTTCCTGCTTTGGACCTATTCATTATGCATTATAGCTTGGTCTTTTGATTATAGAGACTGATTTTCTACAACTTTCTCCTTGATATATTGTTCGCATAGTTGGTGAATCCGAGGCTATAGCATCTCCCCATCCTGCTAGAGATTCAACCATTCTTCAAGAAAACTGCAATGATTGTGGAATGAAAGAAGATGAGGTGAATGCTCCAGAAGCTTCGGTATCACTGAATCTTCAGTTGAAGTGTTCACCAATCGAACAGCTGGAATATTTCCGGAGGCAAACCGAAACGAGTTAGCTGATGAATCATGCTTTATGAAAACCTCTGAAGCTAAAGGCACTCACATGGAAGCTGGCCCGCCTGCTAGTTCAACCACGTTGACCCTTTCATCAGTCAAAAGAAAAAAGCAAGAAGGTTGCTTTCGTAGCTGTTAAACAACCAGTTCCATCAACTACAGATCAATCGAGGTTTCAACTGAAAGGCACAGAAAGGAACGATAAAGACCCATTTTTCAATCTCCTTAATGCTGTGAATAAGAGCAGTTTATTATAAGTACTATTATTGGCTTTTGAACCAATATCTCCGACGATCAAGTTTTGGTCATGATCCTGAAAACTCATTGACGCCCATGTCCGGATTGTGTTATCTCTGCACATACAATTTTTGCCATCGAAAACTTGAGGCGGATGCTTAGGCCTAGGTACATGTTCTATCTACTACCACCCTGATATACTTGTTGAGTTTTGTCCAAAATTTTTCTGCGGCGCAATACTTTAAGTTTGCTCTTTTATTTTTTCCTCTATTTCACATTAGAGTTGTGTTCTCTTTGGGTGATAAATTTATTATATGAAAATGTGTGATAAAAGTATAATTAGTCTTTAAATCCCTTCTTTTTTATCCATACCTCCTATTTAAATTATTATCTAAATTATAAATTTATCATTGTTTTTCCCTTCATCACACTCTAAGGAGGGATAATATTATCACACCAAATTTATAATACTCCCTCCGTCCACAAAAGTTCTTGTTATTTTGACTCGGTTCGGGTTTTAATGTAATAGTTTGACTTTGTGTAAGAGTATATAGTGAGTGGAGTTTGGGACCCACTTATTTTATTATTTTTAAGTGATTGTGTGTATTGAGTGGAGTTTGGGTCCCACATGATTTATTATTTTTAATTGAGTTGTGTGTATGAGTTGGGTGGGTCCACTGACTATAAATGGAAAGTTTGAAATGTAAAGAAGTTTTGTGGACGGACTAAAATGGCAAAATGTAAAGAACTTTTGTGGACAGAGTGAGTAATATTATCCCTCTTTATAGTGAGATGAAAGAGAAAAATAATGATTAATTTATAATTTAGATAGGAGGTATAGATAAAAAAAATGGATTTAAAGGCTAATTATATTTTTATTTCACATTTTCATGGGATAAATTTATCACCCAAAGAGAAAACAACCTAGATAGATTCTTTTTGGTTAAATAGAAAAGTTTTTTAAGTGATTATATTATTAGAGTTTCAAGTACTATTTGATTCACATCTTATACTGAACTTTAGTATTTATCCGTGAAAGATACTGAAAAGATGTGTTTTTATTTTTAGGTTACAATAGTGAAAATAGTTAACTAAAACTTGATGTTCCAACACCAAGATTGTGAGATCCTATATTACAGATTTTGGATCTACATGGTTGTGACATGTTCAATCTTGACTATTTTATATAAATGCTCAAGAGTGACAAAATCTTTGGATAATTTTTATGTGCCAAAAATGAAAAAAAAAACATATTTAATGTTTTCTAGTTAACATTAGAGTTCATTTCGCTGTTTTTCGAAATATTGGGACTTTAGAAATTTGACTTTTAAAATTATTACAAGAAATAATGATTAAAATTCATCTTTTAGGATAATATTTTAAAATACACGAATTTTGCTCGTATTTTTAATTTTAAATGTGAATTTTAAAATATTGTATAAAATACATAAATTTTGATAATTACTCGATTTTCATATGGGTTCGATTTTATCCATAATTGAAAGTTGGTATGAACTTTTGACAAATTTTTAATTTTAACATGAACTTAAACCATTTTGTAAAATACACAACATTTGATCATTATTCGAATTTCGACATGAGTTTAGTTTTACCAAAAATTAAATACGACATGACAATACATATTTGATGTGAGTTTAGGTTAATAAATTTTAAATATATAATTTTTCATATATTTTTAATTTTATGACTCAATATGACATTGTTTCAAGAACACTCAATTTATAAATGTAAAAGAATAACAAAATCTACCGTAACAGCCATCAGATTGTCTTTAACTTTAAGGGCAGAACCACCAGAGACACGTACAATATTAGGAGCCAACGTTGGATAAATGGAAGTGCCAACTAAAAAAATGGTAACTATGCTAGTTGTCACCGTAGGGACAATCGAATATAGGACGATTAAAATTTTAAATATATGAAACATTTTAAATAAGACACTTGAGAATTTAATGGCGGTGGCGAATGATTGCTTTAGCAACTTATAAAAATCACCAAATGCAGGAGTTATATAACTGCATCAAATTTGTTAATAAGAGAAAAATATGGACACACAATTAAATTATTATCGTGTTGTGGAGACAATCCACTTTTCGATCTTGAAGATTTCATTATGATAGTTATCTTCGCGTGTGATTTCTAAGGATTTGATTCAAAACAAAGAACACGTTGCGATTACAATGTTAATGAGAGACTGTCATGGTTGATGCTCAAATAATTGGAAGCTGATAGTAGTAGTAGAGAAGAGGGACTCTCTTTTTGTTTTTTTACATTTACGGGTTAAAATTTTTCATTTATTGGAATAGTTTCTTTTTCAGTCAAAAAATACTCAATTTTCATTATAAATCCTAGTTTATTTAGGGATGAAAACTTCCTTGAAATAACGTCATACAAGCTTTTCTATTTGACTCACCATGTTCACGTTGTATGAGTACTACCATGTGAGCTTCCACTTTGGATAAAACTAGTGGTGAAAATTTGGGATTGAGACTTGAAATTTTATGGTAGGATTTGTATGTTAAACCATACGCTATGAGTTGCATGCAAGCCATGCATGAGGAGCCAAACTCTCGTTCCGTTAGCTCCAATTGTAAAGAGACATTGACATCTTGTGCACATGACAGTCTGGCTCCATGCAAGGAAGGGAGCATGGCTTGCAGTTGAGTAGCTAAAGTAGTTTGTCCTCTCTTACAACAATAATGATCCTGCCTAGCTAGTACTAAGTTGTTAGCTTAGTTTGTCTTTTGTTTCTTCTAGGATTTGTTCGTATTACTATATATATGTGTCGTTGTGGCACGCAGTTGCAATGAATCTCTTGCCTAAGATGACTGAGCTTTTATGTCTTATTTACCATTTTCTATCATGGTATCAGAGCAGGCTATGAACCTGTCTCTGCTGCCTTCTTCCTCCTATCTTTCTTGTTGAGTTTTTTTTTTATTCTTCTAATGGGTACAGGAAGCGACACATCCGATTCTACCACAACTTCCCTGCCATCACCAAATACTATCCCTATTCTTCCACAAAACTATCCTATCTCTATAAAACTTTCTAAGACTAACTATTTGATTTGGAAGCAAAACATTTTGGCCACGGTTCGAGGATATGGACTTGAGTCCTTTCTAGATAGAACTACGAAGGTTCCACCAGAATATGTCCCAGAAGGAGACCCTAAAAGGAAATAAATGAAGCTCAACCAAGAGTTCATTGCGTGGAATAAACAGGATCAATTGCTATCAACGTGGATACAGTCATCCCTTACGGAAAGCATAATGGTGTTGGTGGTTGGTCTCTCCACTAGCCACAAAATATGGAATGCACTGGAGACCAATTTTTCGAGCTAATCTCAAGCAAAGCTTATGCAATACAAGCTTTAGCTTCAAACCATGAAAAAAGAAGACATGTCCATGAGAGAGTACTTGAGCAAGATCAAGAGTTGTTATGATCTTCTTGGATCAGCATGGTACAAAGTGTCAGATGATGATCAAGTCTTACACATCTTATTTGGACTAAGGTCAGAATATGATTCTGTTATGGTCAATGTTACATCGAGGAATAATTGATGGAGTGTTCCAGATCTACACATCACTTCTCCTAAGCTTTGAATCAAGGCTTGATGCTATGAAAGGTATATGAACTTCCACAGATGGTTTACAACCTTCGGCTAATGTGTTTCAAAACTCTGGTCAGAGAAACTCCTCCTACAGTATCAATGGAGGTAGAGGAAACTACAACAACTACTCTAGAGGTGGTGGCAGGAATTGTGATGTTCGTGGAGGAAGAGGTGGTCGAGGTAGAGGTTCCAACTCCAACAAACCAACTTGCCAAGTGTGTTTAAATCCTAGACATACTGCTATTGATTGTTGGCATCGAATTGAGCAAGGCTTTGTTCCCCAGCCCTATCCACCGAGGTAGCCACAGCAGCAACAAGCCCCTCCACATTTCTCTTCTCATAAGTTCCAACATCCTCCTACTTTGAATGTCTCCCAAGCTCGTGGCCAACATGCTTCTCATTCGTCTGAATACATCTTTGATAACTCCACTTGGTTTCCTGACTCTGATGCAACTAATCATGTTTCCAATGATCTGTCCCTCTTGAATTCTACCAGTGAATACCATGGAGGTAATACTTTAAAGTTGGGTGATCACTTTGGTGTTGATATCTCTCATATAGGTTCTTCCATTATGTCAACTTCTCCTCATACTCCTTTTGCTAAATATTTTCTTTTATCTAATCTTCTTCATGTTCCTAAGATAACCAAAAATCTTCTGAGTGTGTCACAGTTTGCAAAGGATAATGATGTCTTCTTTGAGTTTCACCCTTCTTTTTGCTTTGTTAAGGATCAAGCCATCAAGCAAGTTCTTCTCATGGGCACTATTGAACATGGATTGTACAAGTTCAAGCTTCACAGGCCTACTCCGAGCATTTTTTCGCAATCAAGGCTTCTGCTCCAGCAATTCACACTCGAGCCTTTTCCTCTTGTGCTGATTTTTCACCTTCTATGTCTGTTCCTAGTTGTAATTCTCTTCTTAGTCTAACTTTATGGTATCAAAGACTTGATCATTGTACTCTTGATCTTGTTAATCAAGCTTTGAAACGTTGTAATATTTCCTTTTGCTCAATGAATAATAATTTTTTTTGTCATCCTTGTTGTGTTTCCAAGATACATAGACTGCCATATGTTGCTTCATCTTCCATTTATACTTCTCCTCTTTCTCTCATTCATAGTGATGTATGAGGTCCTTCTCTTGTCTTGTCCAAATATGGTTTTAAGTATTACGTAACCTTCATTGATCAGTACAGTCGCCATACATGGTTTTATCTTTTAAAGAGCAAATGACAAGTTCTTCAAGTCTTTAAATAGTTCAAAGCACTGGTTGAAAATCAATTGAATTCTAAGATTAAAGTCCTCCAAAGTGATTGGGGTGGTGAGTTTCAAGGGTTATCTTCTTTTTTTAAGGAGGTTGGTATTCAACATCGAGTGTCTTGTCCATACAATCCACAACAAAATGGGTTGGCTGAGAGAAAACATAGGAACATAGTTGAAATGAGGTTGGATCTCTTAGCACAAACTTCTCTCCCACCTCGGTTCTGGGATGATGTGTTTGCAACAACTGTTTTTCTCATCAACCGTACACCTAGTAGAGTTCTCAATTTAATCTCTCCTCTAGAAAAGTGTTTTGGCACCACTCCTGATTACTCCACTCTAAGGGTTTTTGGTTGTCTTTGTTACCCTTATACTCGCCCTTATAATGCAAACAAACTCCAGTTTAGATATTCTCTTGGCACCTTTATTGGCTATAGTTTCAATCACAAGGGTTATAGAGTTCTTCTTTCTACTGGAAAGGTGCTAGTTTCTAGGGATATCCTTTTCTTTGAGAACTCTTTTCCCTATAAACGTCCTCCAAGTTTAGACATTCTGCCAACTTCCACCCTCAACATCCCTTCATCACTTATTCCTCCATTACATGTACTTGCGGACTTCATGAAGCCTCCCCGGACTACTACTTCTCCTACACCACTTTCCCCCATACATCCAGAGACATCCCTACCTTCATCAGATGCTCCGCCTACGTCCTCTTTTGTCCCTCATCCTATGATCACTGGGTCTAAATCCAAAGCTCTTCCTGGTCATACACTTCATAAAGTCTCTACACCTCCTGTTGATTACCTTACTCATGATCCACAGAATGCCTCTATAGCCTTGAAAATTCATGTATGGCACCAAGCCATGCAAGCTGAGTTCGATGCCTTACTCAAAAACAAAACTTGGACTCTCACTCCACTTCCTACTGGCAAGAATCTTGTCGGTTCCAAATGGATCTTCAAACTCAAAAGGCATGCAAATGGTACCATTTCCAGGTATAAATCCCGCTTGGTCGCTCAAGGCTTTTCTCAAGAACCAGGCTTTGACTTCACTGAGACTTTTAGCCTGGTTTTCAAGCCCACTACCATTTATGTTATGTTATCCGTTGTGATTTCTTTTGGTTGGTCTGTGCTACATCTTGATGTCAACAACGCATTCTTACATGACACACTCGAGGAAGATATATATATGAAGCAGCCTCATGGTTTTGAAAGTGATGATTCTACACTTGTTTGTAAGTTATCCAAGGCGTTTAAGGCTTGGTTTTATACTATTAAGGCCACTATTCTCAAGTTGGGTATCACTCAATCACGGGCTGACCATTTCTTGTTTATCCGACGCTTTGAAGCTTCAGTGGTTTATATATTAATTTATGTTGTTGACATGCTCATCACAGGGTCTCATGCTTCAGAAGTTAAGTTGGTTGTTAACATGCTTGGGAAACATTTCTCTTTGAATGATCTTGGTGAGGTTCATCACTTCCTTGACATTGAAGTTACGCAGTCAACAAATGGTTTACATCTCAGCCAATCCGCTAACATCAAGGATATTCTTCAACGCTTCCATATGGTTGATGCTAAGGGTTATCCTACCCCTATGATCTCTTCTTGTAAACTTTCTAAGGTTGACGACAGCCCCACTGTGGATGACAAGCAATATCGAGGTGTCGTTGGCGCTCTTCAATATGTTACCATCACTCGGCCGGGGCTTAGAAGATATAGCGTTAACAAAGTTAGTCAGTATATGTCTTCTCCGTTGGATACTCATTGGAAGGTTGTCAAACGGATCTTTCATTACTTGGCAGACACCATTGATTATGGTCTTCACTTGCAGCGTTCTCCCTTACATCTCACGGCTTTTTTCAGATTCTGATTGGGCTTCAGATCTAGATGATCGACGCTCCACCTCTGGGTATTGCATTTACTTTGGAAAAAATCTTGTCTCTTGGTGCTCGAAGAAGCAATCCGTTGTGTCTCGATCCAGCACGGAGGCTGAGTATTGCAGCCTTGCTCATGCCGCTTCGGACGTCACTTGGATTGACTATTTGTTGCAAGAACATGGTCTTCCTACCTCTCCTCTGACTATTTGGGTTGATAACTTGAGTACGATTGCATTGGCCTCTAATCTCGTTCTTCATGCTCGGGCAAAGCATATTGAGCTCGACGTTCATTTTCTTAGTGACAAAGTTGCCGCTCGACAAGTCTTTCTCAAGAATGTTCCTTCTCATGATCAAGTGGTTAACTTGCTCACTAAGCCGTTGAGCATCCAATTCTTCACTTGGTTAAGAAATAAACTAGGAGTTACTTCATTATCCTTGCTCGAATTGCGGGGGAGTGTTAAACCATATGCTATGAATTGCATGCAAGCCATGCATGAGGAGCCAAACTCTTGTTCCATCAGCTCCAGCTGTAAAGAGACATTGACATCTTGTGCACATGACAGTCTGGCTCCATGCAAGGAAGGGAGCATGACTTGCAGTTGAGCAGCTAAAGTAGTTTGTGCTCTCTTACAACATTAATGATCCTGCCTAGTGTTTAGCCTCCTTTTGTTCGTCTAAACTTATGTTTTCCGTATCTTTATTCGTACTATTTTCCCTCATTCCGTGATGGTTTGGCCTGATTTATGTTTCATTTTATGTTTCAGGATCATTGGCCTAAACGAGCGTCGAAGTTGGAAAAGAAATGAAGAAGAATCAAGAAACGAGGAGAAAATGAAGAATCGTGACACTCAGCGGCTGCTGACTAGGCCATACGCGCCAGCTGCCAAGCCAGCGCCTGAGCCAGAGCAAGTCAGCGGTCGCTGACCACGCTTAGCGGTCACTGACTTCGCGGCTAACTCGGGGCCGTTGCAACCACCCTAGATTGGCACGGAGCCACCGGGTCAGCGGCCGCTGACCTCTACGCGGTCGCTGACCCGCCTCTCGCCTATATATGCTCGGCGCGATTCTCATTCCGCAGACATGACTTTCGATCGGACTTTCAGCTCCATTTTTAGCACGACACCTAGGCTACTTTCTAGCACTTTTTCATATATTTTCCATTCATAGTTCATCTCGACCTCGATCCGAGAGTCGAGACCTAGATAGTTCTTTACATTATTTTTCGTCTTCAAGTTAGCCGATTACAACATTCACAGTTTGTACTTCGTTTTCAGACTTTCGTTGTGGATTCAAGATCGTTTCCAGTTCTTTATTCAAGTTCGTTCGTTTTCCCTTTACTTATTCTTATTTCGTTTATTGCTTTAATTCATTTTATTGTTTATGCTTTCGATTTCTTGTTCTATTTTTGATTTCCAGATATCGTTCCATATTTCTTTTGAATTCAATTTTCAAGTTATTACTTTTCCTAGAGTAGATTTAATTCGCTTTCCTAGATTAGATTTAATTCGCTTTCTTAGATTAAATTTATTTTACTTTCTTAAATTAGATTTAGATTGCGTTCTTAGATTAGATTTATTTTGCTTCATTAGATTAGATTTAAATTGTGTTTCTTATTTACATTCTTCGCCTAGATATAATACTTCAAATCAAATCCTTTTTATTGCTTTCTGTTTATGAACAAAGATTCGAATTGCCCTGTTAAGTTGTTTAGTAGGTTTTTAGTTATGTTCTTGTGTGTCGTTTTGTCATGTTCTATAAGTTTGTCTTGTGTTTCGTGTCGTTTTATTACTCGTTTTATGCCGGTTTGTGTGTTTTATGATTTGGATATAGGAGGTGGAAAAGAGATGGAAATTGAGCTAGAAGTGATGCTTGGCGAAACCGAGTGGAGCAGGAAGGGTCGAGACGAGGACTAGAAGAGAAGCCAAAACGACTAGGACAAAGTTGGGACCAGCGCCCGCTGGGGTGCCCTTGCTGAGAATTTCAGAGAGCAGGACCCAGCGACCGCTGGCCCTGCAGTTTGAACGTGGGCAGAAGCACAAGGCCATCGACCGCTGGGTTCCCAGCGGCCGCTGGCTGGCAGTTTCTTGCTGACTTAAACTCTTTCTTTGGCGTTATTTTGAGGGGGAACAGATAGAACTCGATAGAGAACTTAGGAAACATATATTTTACTGCTTTGTAGTTAGAATTGGTATTTTCAAGTGGATTAGAACTCTATCTGACTATTTGTGTGAAGATTTGTAGTAAGTTTGTCAACTTTTATATTTCTATGGATTCTTCTTTACTTATGTTTGTCTAGACCTTCCATAGGGTTGATTATCCCAATCTTTCACTTAATGCTTTGATTCGATCTTTGAAATGGTTGTTTGATATGTGTGCTTAACGAGTTTTGTATGTTTGATCATCATATAGAACTCTAAGATATGGAATGGATTGAAATGAATTATTCTATGTCTCATTTGGAATCAAACAACCAAACCTTATAATCGGAAACGTACAAAAGGAATCGAGTTTTGAATTTGATATTCTCAAAAGTGTGATTTGAATATGTGAGTGATAATCACCGATTAGTTTGAAGGATACGAAAGTGATTGGCTAATCAACTTTGGAGAATTCTATTAAAAACTTGAGATGATTGATCAAGCATTAAGTGTGGATTGTAGATGATCTCTACCCTAGTCTTCAATTCACTTGTGTACCTCCGTTTATTACTTTTCATTAGTTATATTACTGTCACATCTTCAAATTGATTTTGAGTGTTTTAGGATTTATGTTATTTGATATAAGTGCTTTTAATCATTGCCCTGCATAGTCTTCCTCTGAGATACGACATTCGGGTCGGCTACTACGTATTACAACTGCTTAGGATACGTTTTTAGTCGAACATAAGTCTTGCTTGAGAATACGACTTGGGTTGACTTACTATTGCTAGATGACCTCGTTCTAAATTGCGAGTGACTCGAACAATTTTAGTCGAAACACCTAGCTAGTACTAAGTTGTTAGTTTAGTTTGTCTTTTGTTGTTGTGACACGCAGTTGCAAGGAATGAAAAATATTGAATTCAGTTCATTCTCTTGTTCGAATCTCTTGCCTAAGATGGTTGAGCTTTTATGTCTTATTTACCATTTTCTATCATTGTATACCTCAAAACATGTTTTATGCTTAGTATACTATTTTGTGGATCGATGGTCACATAACGTAAAACAGTCAGTTCCTTAGTAGAAATTAGTTCTCAGCCTAGACAGACCTGGACAGTCTAAGTTGTGAAAGACTGCAGTATCATTTCGATGTGATAGCTGACCTTAGTCAATGAGATAGTTCTTTTGTGTTAATACTGAAGAACGAGATCTCGAAAATTCTTTATTTCTTAATATGTGACAATAACATTAGTATACACAGCTGATTATACATTGCTTTGATTCATTTGCATTTACAAATTTTTCATAACCCTATACAATAATGTTTTGGGCAGTGATGATTGGTTTAGTGAGAATTACTTGATTGTTATTACATGTAATCGTGTCTTGACAAGTCTTATTTTATTATATCTGCATGAGACGTTTAGAAAGATTTATTTTATAAGAAACCCGACCGATTGAAATTAATTCCATATATAATAATGAATGTTAATCCGGATCACTCACGAATAAATATATTAATTAATTTAAGTTATCAATATGCTTGATTAATTAGGGAATAATGAATCTTAAACGCGGAAAATAATTTATGATAAACGAAGTTACATCCGTAATTTGAGTGGGTGATGAATAGTTAAATATTTATCCTATAATAAAGTCAATAAATATTAATATAAGACCTATATCATATTATAATTCCTAGATTAAATTAGTGATAGTTAGAGTTGACTAAATCATTAATTAATGGATTATTAAATATATGATCGAACTTGGTCTTATGTTAGAAGGTCCGGACTAATTCTCCTTTGAAACCTTGAGCTAGCCCATAACACGTATATAAATAGAATAGGAAGGGGTGACCGATTATTCACTAAATTCATAGAGATATAAATCGGTCACCACACATTATTAAATAAGTAATGTGCAATTTTCAAAATTCGGGTATTCCGCACAGAGACGGAGCCACAATGGGGTCAATAGGGCCCTGGGCCCCTCCACATTTTGTAGTTATATATATTCATATGTCACTTGACGTCACGATTTAAACCTTACATCAATTGGTTATATATTTCCTAACAATCTTCCATATCCCATATACCCGGTTTCAATCCTCATTGACATCACTTATCAATTTTTTTATGTTTCTTGTTCTTATTTTCTCAAAATTCATCATTTGTCATTTTAAATCTGTGCTTATCTTATTTTCTAATTTTCTTCTTTTTCTTATAATAAGGAAAAAAAAACATTCGATTTATTGATTATTTAAAGTTATATTCTTATTATTTATTGTTTGATCGTCTTTAAATTCAATAGTCTGAAAATTACATAGTATTTATAGATGCATGTTTTAATAGATACTCTCTATGTACTTATTATTTACGAAAATTAATAAAATACTAACAGTTTTGATTAAATAGACGGATGAAATATTAGATAAAAGTGTTTGAATGAAGTTAAGAATCCACACTATGAAGATAAATTTAGAAAGAAAGTGCACACTCTAATGAGACGTCTGAAAAAAAATGAGTATAATTTTATAAAATAAATAAAACTATTTTTATATTGGGCTGTCACGCCCCGTTCTCCGCCCTTGTGGCGGAGTCCGGATACGCGACTATAAAACAATTATTTAAATAAAGGATAAAAGAAAAACTGTGGACTTAACCGAACGAAAGGATATTTTATAACTGAGTCTTAGTTCATAACAAGAGTTTAACTCTGAATTGACACATTCGTCAAACAAAACAAACGGAACCTCTTGCAGCGGAATAGGGATCGACTGAAGTCTACGTGTATGAAGACACGTAGACACCCAAGACTTTAATTAAAGACCGACAAGCCTGCCATAGCATCTCCTCCTTCATCATCGCTCAACCTGCACGTTTATAAATACATGCAGGGCTGAGTACAAATTGTACTCAGTAGACACATGCCAAAATCACACACATACATATATAATTGTCAATGCCGTAAAAGTGACACGTAGGGATTTTCTTTAAAAGTACCTACGTTCACTAAATCCTTTTTGTGAAACCTGTATTTTGACTGATCAGTCTTTTCTTTAGTATTCAAGCCATATCTGCACTTTAACTTATGGTACCGAGAAGGTGGCCACCTTCTACGGACACCGAACCGGCCAACCCGCTAAGATGACTCACGGTCCACTGTAACCGGTCAACATCTACGTCGACTCCCGGTTATTTACTTGTGTACACTAGTTCGAGTGGGGATGCTTACCCACTGGAACCCGAATTCGATTTCATTTATTTAGATCCTTTAACTTCTTCCAGATAGGCATTGATACAAAACATAAATCATTTTCGGCAAGACAATACTTGAAACATATTTGCAAAATCTCTTCGAAATAAAATAACATAAATGCATATGAGCACACGTATTTTATAGAGTTAGAAAAGCCTACTTGGATAACTTTGGATTGCACTTGCTTTGGTCTCGAAACGCGAAACAGATCTCTCGTATGAACCTTTAGAAAAACTCGTATAAATTAAAATGTCCTTCGTGCATTTGAAACCTTAAATCGTAAGAATATATATTATTCTTGGTTCTTGTTTCGATCCGTTAATTTTAGATATTGATACTTCAGATCAATATTATCTAAGGTGTTGAATCCTCGATTCAATACATTCCGGTAATTGTCTTTAAGTGCAATAAGTGTATTAACACTTAATGAATTAATTAACTCTCCATAATTAATCATTCAAATAATATCGCAATTTATAGTTATTTAACTCTTTAAATAACCTTAGAATATTAATCTCTTAAATCATCCTCAATAAAATAAGAGATATCAATTTCTCTTAATTTAGAATCAAATTATTAAATAAATTGGATTTTCTTGATTTAATACTTAGGCTTTAATTATCTAAATTAATAGCCCTAAATATTAATATTTAATATATATACTATCCCTTCTTCCACCATTAATATATACTAATTTATTAAACTCCATCTTAATTAAAAGGACAAGCTTAATTTAATTAAGCCTCATCTTATTATAATCCTTAAACTGGTCAATATAAATTAATGAAGGAAACTCATTAATTAAATTAGTTTAAGTATTAATTATCTTAATATTACTAACTGGGCCATTAGATTAATTAATTTCAGCTCAATTGATAATTCTTGAAATTAGCCCATTAGATTTTGACATTAATCGGCCCATCAGATTTTAATTGACTCGGCCCATATCCGATTTATTGATCCGGCCCGTTGATTTTACCCATACTCGGCCCAACTAACTATCCTAACTTAATTCTAACCTTAACCTAGACACATTCACACACACAGCTGCTTCCTCCCTCTTCCTCTTCTTCCTCTCGCGACCGTCTCTCTCACTCCCGAACCACAATTGGTTCTCCATCTTCTTCGCCCTTCCTCGCTTCTGTCCCTGTCGTTCTTCCTGCGGCAGCAGCCCTCGGCCCTACGGCGCCGCTTCTGTTTCAGGTGAATTCCCTCTCTTATCTCCCTCATTTCTCCTCTCTTTCTTCCTTCGTTTCTTTCTTTCTTTCTGCACCTAATTCTCTTTCTCCCTCTCCCTTCTCACTTTCTTGCCCTCGTCTCTCGACTGGGATAGCGAAGCTCGACTTCTCCACCATCTCCTTTCCCTTCTGCTCATCGGCTCATCTCCTTCCAATTTCTTGGTAAGTCTCTTCTTCCTCAGCCCCTACGCTCTATTTCTATGTCTGCATGTTTGAAATTTTGTTGGATTTTAGATGATTAAGTTTCTTAGTTAAAACTCTGTTCTGTTCATTTCCAGCACTAATAATGATCTCCATGGTTTCTCTTTTCCTTGGTGGATCTCTTCTCTATGGGAAAGGCTCTCACAGGTAGTAGTCTCTAGTCTGCGCCTTCGTCCTAGGTATACCGCCCTTCTCTATTTCCTAAGTTTGTAATTCTAGTCTTATTTGTTGTCTGAAATTTTTACAAGATTCTCTAAATTCTCTCGGCCTCCATTCTCAATGTTCCCTGTTTTCTCTTCTCTGAACAGAAATGAACATTTTCAAATCTTGACAGAAATCCTTACTGTTTAATACTCTAATCCTTGTATATTTTCTAGTTTTCTAAACTATTTTTCTGAAAGTTGCACTTAAAATTTTATAAAATTCTATTTGCTAATCTCACTCTCTTCTTGATTTTATTTCCTGCAGAAGCTACTGGTTCAAGTTTGGGCTAGGGTGAGGTCAAAACTGCCGCATAGCACACAGCTTGCATAAGCTAAGCTTCTTTCCCTTTCGGTTTTAGATAGTAATTTTCGTAGTATGTAGCTAAGTTCCTGGTCAGATTGTACTATGTTTCTCATTTGAAGTATTTTGGTATTTTGGATGCTGGGAACTTAATATCTGGTCGTGGTTTCTGTTTTGTGGATTCTAAAATTACATCTGCTTCCCTATTGTTTTGCAAGATAATCTGATTCTGTGTTAGGCCCGTATATTAGTCTAAGTTCCTGCTTAAAATTTCAATCTGAAATATCTCTGTTTTATGAGTGCTCAACCTGATAGAAACATATACTCAGTCTGCTTCGTACTTTCTGATGAATAATGCTATGTTCTGCAAATCTGAACTGAATTTCTAAGTTCTATACTTAGCCATTTATTTATTTCTTTGGTATGTTTCTGTACTCTGAAAAACCACACTATTGTATCTTATTTCTGTAATCTGAATCTATGTCTAGGTTTTAAAGCTTGAAAACTGCAGTTACTACTTCTGTTTTCATAGCTTGATAATGGTTCTAAGTTCATACTCTGGCCCCCTTACTGAGATTTTAAAGCATATATATCTATATATACTGGACTGTAAAATACATGATTAATTTAGGTTCTGGAATCTGAAAAAAAACTGACTGCATAGGTGATACTCTGTTTGCTAATCTTGAAATCAGAATCCTTTTTAAAACATCAAAATGATATTTGGTTAAATATATATATATTCTGAAATCATGATTTTAAATGGGCAGAAGGCAGATTGGTGTTGCTATGGTATGTCTGAGATTTCAAAGTATATATATATATATATTACAGTTCTATGTCTTGCAGTTTATAACATTTTCTTATTGCTATAAAAGAGGTTTAAGGTTTGAGATTACCTTTAATCTTTATCTCCTTCCTCTTGACTGAAAACTGTGGCTTCTATGCTCTATTATGGAAGTGTTTGATGGGTGATCAAGAGTTCTAGGGCAGCCCCTTTACCTCTTATATAGATGTTACTGCTGTGTGGTGTTGTTAGCTAAATGCTTAAGGTTTGAAATAGCTAGTTTAATAGACCTTACTCTATTGTTGTAGGTGGTGGAAGAGGAAGCGTGGAGCATAGCATGGAAGTCTCCTATTTCCTACACTCAACCGAACTGCAGGCCCTTCTACACTCTACAGTCTACTGCCACTGCCACTGCTTTGCTATTTCCTTCTCTGCAGCAGCATGGCTGCTCAGTTTCTACTGCAGCAGCTGTGCTGCTTTGTTCCTTCTTCCCAATGTTTTCCCTCCTATTTTTATGTTATCATCATCACACTTCTGACACCTATAGCTAGCTTTCTTTCTTTCCTTATTTGCTAACATGCTGCTGCCAGCTAGCTTTAGACTTAATTATTCCATTCTAATGCCTTGTATTATAAAGTCTCATGTGTGTGGTTTCTTTTCTGCACTGCAGCAGCAGGGCTGCTTGTATTTCCTTCCTTCTTATGTATTAGACACTGTCTAGTGTTTTATCTATTGTTAGCTTAAGTTATATATATATATATAGTTGTTCTTTGTTTCATGTGAGGTGTTTCACTTTCCTATCTTTCCTTACTTTACTGATTATTCAATTCATGCATGTGCTACATACTTGAGTATTTAATATCTCCTTCTTTCCCCATGAATGATATCTTGCAGGTTTAACATATATATCTAGTCTCTTACGTGTGGTTTTTACTTTCTTGTCTTTCCTTAATAAATATATATATATATATATATATATATGTATATACTTTACTTGAGTGAAATCTTACTTCTCTCAACCGATTGATCTTGAAAGCCTTACTATTTCCACAAGCTACTGTATGTATATATATATATATAAATCATGCGTGCATCTCTAGAGCTACTTTAATCTATACTACATATATGGTATGCATCATCTTTATATTGATATAGTTCTAATATAACTATACTTTGATATCTAAACTTTATTCATTTTAATCAAACCATATCTCTTAAGAATTTTAACTAAATTAAATTCTTCACTTCTTAAGTTCTTTAAAGCACAAAATAAAATCTACCCCATTTCACTTCTTATTAATTTAAAACAAACGTTTAATATATTATTATCTCCGATTATATTACAAACGCGTTCGGATGTAGTTTACTTCGATAATTTAAAAGATGGGGTATTACATGGGCCCCCGGGAACCGAAATCCTGTCTCCGTCACTGATTCCACACCTGTGATTTCAATTCTTCCATTTTTCTGATAAATCCCGATAAATTATCGCTCACACGATAATCGAATTGTAGGTGAGAGCCATATGTTAGAATTCTCAGTGGTCAGATTCAGTTCGTAGATCCCAGAGCGGAGTTGTTCGTAGTCAACGATTCAATTCGTCTCTGCTCAACACAATTGACAGCTATCACAAGAAAGAGGTATAATTCGGTCCCATAGGACCATGCTTAAGGCTCAATTTTTCACTTTATCTCTTCGTGTTTACGTGGTATTTAATAAGCATTTAGAATTGCATATTTTCATTCATTTATTAGACCTATGGATCCTGCATAATCGTAAGCCCCACATATGAGTTCTATTAGTTTCTTGGTCCCAACCTAAGTCCTGAAATTTTCGGAACCAAGACTGGGACCGCTATTGAGAAATTAGAAAATTTTGAAACTTAGAAGTCCCGAATCCCGATCTAGACTCCTGATTTCCCTAAATTAATTTTAAAATTCGAGAAATTTTGGTTTCGTTCGGAATTTCGGGGCCATTTTGAGATATTTTTATTTGGTATTGAGACTGAGATCAGAACTTAAAAATTTTCAATTTCGAGACTCGAGAGTCCTGATGTCCGACCAAAAAATATTGGTATTTTTTAGGATCGGAACTTCAGGACCGGTACCCGGTCTCATCCCGATTATCAACTTTAGATAAAATTGAACTTGTGTCAAAAATTGTTATCATAAAAAATTGTGTATTCATAAAATGTTTTAAGTTCATGCTAAAAATAAAAAATTTGTAAAAAATTTGTCTATTTAAAAATCATTACATATATTCACATTGGATAAATAATGTCATGCTAGATTTTTATATAAGCAATAATTAATTTTATTTTGAATTAATTTAATTAAGGTGATTATTCACCATTTCTACCACATTCTAGAAAATTTGAGAATTCTCCATAATATGTTAGCACCTTCTAGACCATGCTTAAGTCATGCTTAGATCACTTATCTTCATTAATTACAACTAAGTAACTTAATATTTCTTAAAATTTTCTATTATAATTATTATTATTTTCTATTTCTTAAGGATGCAAAGCCTTATTAATTTTCTAATTAACAATTAAGTACTAATTAAAATTTAGGGGTATTACAAATTACCAAGTCAACTAGCTCCAATTTTTGTTAATCTGCTCAGATAGACTATTGATATCAAAGTGAGTGATCTGTTCTCAAGAAGATCAACTAGCGGCGATGAAGCAAGTAAGTTGGTATGCGAAAGATAGATCGTGTGTGGAAAAAGTGATCAATTGGTTGCTCTTATACTTAGACAATATTCTTTTAATTAGTGAAGTGTTCTTGGTCATATTGATAATCTTAAGTACCAAATTCCGATAGAATAAATCCCAAATGAAAAATTTAAAGGTGTTCACCTTATGAAAAAAATAATGAACCCAAGTGAGGGTTGTATAAGAATAAATAAGCAAGATAGTTATGAGATAAGTATGAAAATCGTAAAAATTTGACGAATTTTTTTATATATATAGATGGCGCGAATGATCCATACGACCTGGAAACGCCTGACACCACTAGCCAGTCCAACCACTATATTACAGGAATACCAGACCTACGCTCCTTGCTTAGGAGACGACTTAGGGGAGTTTTTGTCCCATTTCCGTAGATTATGGGCGGCAGCTCAGCCTCACGGAGCCACTGGGATGGATGGCATGATGCGCCTGACTCAGTTACTACCCTTAGACTGGCAGGGGTGCGCGCGTATGATTACAGGGGACTTCATTCACCCCATTGGGAGGAGTTACGAGAGAGAGGGAGATTTCGTAGGATTTATCGCCGCCCTTCACTTCTTCTATACTGCATACGGCAATGCGCCGAGGGGACCCTACATTAGACCGGGAGACTTGATGCCGGTAGGAGAGGTATCGACCTTGTGGACCCCATTGATCCCTACGTTCTTCCCGGCGGGAGTTATTTTTCTAGTCCCTACATACAGTTTCTTACACCCCACGCTAGTTCCCGAGCCCCAGGGGACACATGACCTTGAGACCGACCCTTCCCACCAGACTAGAGAGGTCCGACCACCATCACCCATCCTACGTCCAGTACCAGCCAACGGGATACATGGACGACACGATGCCGAGGCAGGACCTTCTCGCCCTGTCACTAGTGTGAGACGACCAGCTCCGGTCTACCGACCTCTGACGACCGACTCTGGCTTGATTTTGTCCACGGAGCGACGAGTATGGAGGATTCTTCGAGAGTTCTCGGATACGGACGGCAAGGGTAAGGCCCCAGCTGTGTCCGACTCAGTGGAGGAGTACACCCCGAGCTCTCCACCACCAGGCACCACGAGGGCAGATCCGATCTGCATATCCCCTGACGGGATCCCTTCCCATAAGAGGGTATTCTCGCCACCCGCCGTAGAGTTCTATGCAGACTTGCGGAGACAGCTTGACGCTGTACAGGAGCCGAGAGGGGCGGAGGCCGAGGGAACCGGGCAGGTCAGAGATGATGAGGAGGAGGACCCGGAGATGGATGTATCCTGGACAGATACTGCAGGGTCAGTAGTCTAGTGCTCGACGGGCGTTGATCGTTTAGTTGCTTTTATGTCGTTTCTATTTATATGATGTACCATCAGCAACGGACCTTGTTTTTAGGCCGTCCTGATGCTGTTTTTATTTTTAGACTTTTGTTACACGGAAACGGCAACTTTATGAGGACTGTTTCGTGACGTTATTTAGATATTACCCTGTTGACAGTACAAGAACACAGTAGCAAGTGTCTTGTGACTGAGTACCTTTTGTGATACCATTCGAGAGTAATGGATATCATGTCATGTACTTAGATAGTACATTTTGAGAGCTTCAGTTGTATTAAGTCCTCGAGGAGGCACAGATGATGATATATATTACCTTAGGAATCCTTTTGCAGTATATGAGATTCTTGTATTATATTTTCACCTACTCAGTATTTAAATTATATGCGTAATAAGACAGTAAAGATTTAATAAGTGAAATGATGATAATATGATCTCGACTAGAACTCGATTATCTAACGAAATAAATATGAACTATCAGAATGCCGCCAAAAAGAGCCGGACGCCCGAGAGGCAGTGGTAGAGGACGAGACGCTAGAAATGTAGAGGAAGTATTCGAAGCCGAACGAGCCGCAACCCCACCTCTCCCACAACCAGTAAGAAGAATAGAAGAACTATTCTTGCGACAAAATCCACCAATGTTCAATGGAATAGGAGAACCAGCCGAAGCCGAGTTGTGGGTGCGTGCACTGGAACGCATTATCAATTTCCTACGCTGCACAGATCAGAAATGCGTGACTTGCGTGTCCTTTCAGCTGACGGGATCAGCTGACTATTGGTGGGAAGCAAGGAGGAAAATAATGACCCCTGAGCAGTTAGGAAATCTAACTTGGGAAGAGTTCAAAGTAGGGATATATGACAAGTATATCCCTAAGAGCTATCGAAAGAGAAAGGAAACCGAGTTCTACCATCTGAAGCAAGGTAGGATGACGGTGACAGAATACGGCCGAGTATTCTGTGACATGTCGAGATATGCACCCGAGTAGGTCGACACAGACGAGAAAATGGCAGAAAAGTTCTGTGCCGGTCTGAGGCATGAGATTAGGATGGCCCTAGCCAGCCATGGAGGGTTATCTTACCCAGAGTCTCTTAGCCGGGCTCTCGATATCGAAACTGCCATGCCAGTAGAAAGGCATGCACCAAATCACCCACCGACGTATCCACAGAACCAGCCCCAGCAGTTTAAGGGCAAGAGGAAATGGGAGGATCAACGTCCTAGCCCCATTCAGAAGAAACCATGGGAATGACAGACACATTCCCCAAAATTTCAGAAGGCAAGGACCGACGCCACAGTCCGGGAACTTTCAACAGAAGCCCACTGTCTGTCTGAAATGCAGGACAATGCACAGTGGAGTGTGCAGAGCAGTTAACATTGAATGCTTCACTTGTAGACAGAAAGGGCATTATGCAAATAATTGCCCTACCCGACAACAAGGGGGAAACACGAGGCCAAATCAGCAGCCTCAGAAGCAAAATGTGCGGGCTATTCAAGCACAGCCCCAGGCACGTTCATACCCCCAGCAGCTATTACCACCGCCACCACCACCACCTTACCAGTATAGGCAACAAAATAGGCAGCCACAGAACGCCAGAGCTTACGCAATGAATCAAAAGCAACCTGAAAGAAATCAGGGAAACCTGACAGGTATGGGAATACTCCTCGACTTGCCAGTAATAATTTTATTTGATACTGGAGCATCCCATTCTTTCATTGCCAAAGCATGCGTAGAGAACTTAGAATTGGAACCAGAACTAGTTGAGACAGCGATGAAGGTGTCTTCACCTTTAGGAGAAACTACTACGCTTACATACGCCTGCTCTAATCTGCACTTGAACTTAGGATCATTTAAGATCTTAGCAAACAATCTTAGTGTCATCACTATGAATGATGTGGACATAATTTTAGGAATGAATTGGCTAGCTGAAAACTACGCCACAATCCTTTGTAATGAGAGGCAAATCTCATTTCAACCTCCTGGTGAGGAACCCACTAGATTTCACGGGATTACCACGAATTGTAGAAAGACAGTTATCTCGGCACTACAAGCCGAGAAACTGGTAAAGAAAGGATGTTCAGCCTATCTCGTTTATCTGAGTGGGGAATTGGAAGAAGAAAGAAGGATCGAAGATGTTGCTATCGTACGGGAATACCCAGATGTATTTCCTGAAGCACTACCGGGATTACCACCAAACCGCCAGTTGGAGTTCACGATAGACTTGGAACCAGGCTCGGCACCAGTATCGAAAGCACCCTACCGAATGGCGCCTAAGGAGTTAGAAGAACTCAAGATACAGCTTCAAGAGCTTTTGGATCTAGGTTTTATTAGACCTAGTGTATCGCCATGGGGAGCGCCGGTACTGTTCGTAAAGAAGAAGGATGGAACGTTAAGGATGTGCATAGACTATAGAGGTCTAAACAAATTGACACTCAAGAACCGATATCCTTTGCCAAGGATAGACGACTTGTTTGATCAATTGAAGGGAGCGAGCATTTTCTCGAAGATATA
This sequence comes from Leonotis leonurus, assembly GCA_026898415.1. Classification (NCBI taxonomy): domain Eukaryota; kingdom Viridiplantae; phylum Streptophyta; class Magnoliopsida; order Lamiales; family Lamiaceae; genus Leonotis; species Leonotis leonurus. The sequence goes on from JAPKLX010000352.1 coordinate 124,533, forward strand.
TTTACGCTCAGGCTACCACCAACTGAAGATTCGAACTGAGGATGTCCCTAAAACAGCTTTTCGGACACGGTATGGTCACTACGAGTTTGTAGTGATGCCGTTCGGATTAACTAATGCACCTGCAGTGTTCATGGACCTAATGAACCGAGTGTTTCATCCTTATCTAGACAAATTTGTCCTAGTATTCATAGATTATGTTCTCATATACTTGAAGAGTGAAGAAGAACATGAGAAATATCTAAGAATCACTTTGGAAGCCCTCCGGAACGAGAAGTTCTATGCCAAATTCAGTAAGTGCGAATTCTGTCTTAGAGAGGTAACTTTCCTTGGACATATTGTTTCATCAGAAGGAATCAAGGTGGACCCTACAAAAGTAAAAGCAGTGCGAGATTGGAAGTTACCGACCACTCCTAACGAAATCAGAAGTTTCTTAGGACTGGCGGGATATTACCGAAGATTTATAGAGGGATTTTCTAAGATAGCGAGACCAATGACGCAACTGTTGTGAAAAGGAATCAAGTACAAATGGTCTCGGAAGTGTGAGGATAGTTTTCAACTTTTGAAAGACAAGTTGACGACAGCCCCAGTCTTAGCTGTCCCAGAACCAAACAAGGAGTATGTCGTTTACACAGATGCATCCAAGAATGGATTAGGCTGTGTACTGTTGCAGGAAGGGAAGGTGATAGCCTATGCATCGCGACAACTCAGGCCGCACGAGCTTAACTATCCCACTCATGATCTGGAGCTAGCTGCAGTAGTGCATGCTTTGAAAATTTGGAGACACCATATTTACGGAGTTCAGTGTGAAATTTTCACGGATCACAAGAGTCTTAAGTATTTCTTCGAGCAGAAGGATCTTAACATGAGATAGAGAAGATGGCTAGAGTTAGTGAAAGATTACGACTGCGGTATCAATTACCATCCGAGCAAAGCTAATGTAATAGCTGATGCCCTGAGTCGTAAAAGCTCATCAAAGATCGCATTCCTACTAACTCAAGAGGCAGATCTTTTAAGGGAGTTCAGTAAGATGAACTTAGAAGTCTTACAGCCTCTTGAAACTGTAGAAGGAGTTCTCGCCACCTTAGTGATAGAACCAGATCTGAGAGGTCGGGTCCTAGAAGCACAAAGGTTGGATGAGAAATTTGAGAAGATACGGCTTAAGGTGAGAAATAACGACATCACAAACTACAAAGAAGAAGCTGACAATATCATCACCTTTGAGGGAAGATTGTGCATTCCACACGATGAGAAGCTCAAGGATGAAATCATGAGCGAAGCACATGATACGCCCTATACCGCTCACCCAGGGAGTACAAAGATGTACCAAGACCTGAAAAGGAAATTCTGGTGGGACGGTATGAAACGAGACATAGCTTCTTCCGTGGAGAGATGCTTAGCTTGTCAACAAGTGAAAGCATTACACTAAAGACCCTATGGGAAATTACAGCCGTTAGAGATCCCAGAGTGGAAATGGGAGCACATAGCAATGGATTTTGTGACTGGATTGCCCAAATCCAAGAGAGGAAATACTGCCATTTGGGTAATCGTAGATCGTCTCACAAAATCTGCTCATTTTGTACCTATCATGATCATGTACGGTTCAGATAAGTTAGCCCAATTATATGTGCGAGAAACCATACGCCTGCACGGTGTACCGATCTCGATAACATCAGACCGAGACTCGAAGTTTACATCCAGATTCTGGATAAGCTTACAGAAAGAGTTAGGTACGAGATTAAATTTCAGTACTGCTTTTCATCCTCAAACTGATGGACAGTCCGAAAGGACTATTCAAACTCTTGAGGATATGTTGAGAACTGTGATTCTCGACAGAGGCGGAAGTTGGGAAGCAGTACTACCATTAATTGAGTTTGCTTATAACAATAGTTATCAAACTACCATAGCAATGGCACCATATGAGGCACTTTATGGGAGAAAGTGTAGGTCGCCATTGTATTGGGACGAAGTTGGAGAAAGAGCCATAGTAGGCCCAGACTCAGTCGGCGAAATGATAGAGATTGTTCGCCAGATTAGAGGAAGAATCAAAGAAGCACAAGACAGGCAGAAATCTTATGCCGACACTCGTAGAACCGAATTGCAATTCAAAGAAGGCGACCGAGTTTTTCTAAAAGTATCTCCGTCCAAATGGATAATTAGATTCGGTGTCAAAGGAAAACTACGACCTCGTTTTGTTGGACCCTACGAGATCCTAGAGAGGATAGGGTCAGTTGCATATAGGCTGGCATTGCTGCTGAGTTTTGGGAACGTTCATAATGTATTTCACGTGTCACAGCTTAGAAAATACATATATGATCCCAAACACTTCATACATCAAGAAGAAATGACCTTAAATCCCGATTTGACGTATGAGGAAAAGCCCGAAGTTATTTTAGATTATAAGGTGCAACAACTCCGAAGTAAATCCATTTCCTTAGTAAAAGTGTTATGGAGAAATCATGGACAAGAAGAAGCTACCTGGGAACTGGAGGATAAGATGAGAGAAAAGTATCCCCAGTTGTTCGATTAGAGATTACAAATTTCAGGACGAAATTTTTGTTAAGAGGGGGAGGATGTAATGTCCCGTCTTTTAATTATTTAAGTAAAAGATATTCAAACGCGATTATTAATTATATATTGAGCATTTTATTTAAATATCGAGAATTTAATCTAGTGAAGAAGGGTTTTGATTTAAGATAATAAGTATTTAAAGAATTCTTGATTTATATATTAAGAAATGTTAATATTAAGATAGGTTTTACAAATTGAATTAATTATACAAGAGTAAGTATATGTGTCTTGATAAGTTTAAATAGTATGTATAGGTTGCATACACAATAAATAAGTGGTATAAATTTTATCTAGGTATACATATATATATACCCTACGTTTGCTTCATAGATATATTTAGGTTGCTAAAATAAAATTTGTGCAAGCAATATAGAACCACATGCATAGAATAAAGAAACCACACGCTTAGATATATATATTTATACATTTGGTATAACCTACACTTATTTTGGGAGAAAGAAAGATTTAAACACTTAAGTGGAAAGTACATGCATGCATAAATATATAGTAAAGTAAGTAAGGAAAACTAATAAATGGAAAAACTTGAGTAGAAATTATATATAGATATGTGATGGTACAGCCTGCTAACACCAAATTATCTAATACATTGCATTAAAACAAAATAACTAAAGTCTAAGCTAATTTACATAAAGCTGCACAGCAGCATGTAACATAAGGAAAGAAGAAAACATTTCTATAAATGTAAGTGATGATTACAATAAGCACATGGAAGGAACTAAGTAGCCATGCTGCTGCAGAGAGAGAAAAAAACACTTCATGATGGTACTCTTCGGTTGAGTAAATGAAAGACGAGACTTTCATGCTATGCTTCATGCTTCCTTCCATCACCTACAAGAAAATAGAGTAAGGCTATTAACTAGCTACTAAGTCTTAAGCATTAAGATAAGAAAACACCACACTGCATCAATCTATAAGAGGGTAGAGGGGGCTGCCTTGAAACGTTTACCACCCCATACACAAATCAACACCAAAACAGTGCAGTAAATCCTATTTTCACTCAAGAAGAAGAAGTAGTTAAAGATTGAGGTAATGAAATTAAGCTCTAGCTCTACCTTTAATTTATACCTCTTATAATTTTAATCTACAATCCTATATAAACTATAATCTGCCCTCTTAATTAACTCAGGAAAACAGAAAGCACATATATATAAACTGTCCAGATTTCAGTAATAAGTTGAAATGATGGTAAGCCCAAGATATAACCATTCTTAATCCATGAAAACAAAAGTAACAACTATACAGTTTTCAGAAAATAAGACTCAATCATTTAGTCTTCCAAAAGATCAGTTTATATATATATATCTATGTTTTCAACGCCCAGTTTAAGGGCCAGAAACTGAACTTAAAACATATGTTCATAGTTTTGAACAACAAACCCTAAGCATTTAATTTCCAGAACATAAAAACAGAATAGGAATGCATGTTTCTGTCAAGTTAAGCATTTATTTAAAACTAAATGCAGGCATTAAATCAGAATATAAGCATAAACTTAGAACTAAAAAAAAAAACGTGCATGTCCAGAACATAAACATCAACTTTGAAATAAGTTCAGAACCTAAATTGGTTGTTATACACATTTCAGAATTTTAAACAATCTGTAAGCATACTGCAGACCCAAGAACAATTACTTCCAACTAAATATCCAAAATAAGGAAGAAATAAAGCTTAGCTTAGGCAAGTAATTCCACTCGGTGGTTTTGAGAACTCAAACCTCCAACCAAGCTGCCCAAACATAGAAATACAATTAGAAAGTCAGACATTTAACAAGAAAGATTAAAAGAGCTTATCATATACAGAAGTTTACCTAGCAGAAGCAGAGCTGATCAATTCCCATCACCGAACCCCAAACCACCAAACAGAACTCCACCTCTGAATCATCTCAACCCTAATCAACCAAACCGAAGACCCTATTTCAGAAAATACAGAACACTACTAGAAATGCCTCCAAATTTAATCCTATCTCTAACATGCAGAGAAGATGGGGATTTAGAAATTTAAAACAGAAATTTAAACGCCATAATACCTTCTCTAAAATCAGAAATCGAACACCACTGGAAAGAGTAAATACAGAGAGATAGAGAGACAAAAGACTTACCGATTTAAGAGAGGGTTCTGGAAGAGATAGGAAACAGTCGAGGGAGAGAAAGAGAGATAGAAGGAGGGAAGAGGTAGAGAACAGAGAGAGAATCAGAGAGGGATCGAGTGAGAGGGGGAAAGAAGAATAGAGGCAGAAAGCAGAGAGACGAGAGCGAGGGAGAAGAAAGAGGCGTGTGTGTGTGTGTTGTGTCTGGGAAGAATGAGAAGAGTGAATTAGGGTTAGGAATGGATTAGGGTTTTCTAGGAATGGGCCGGGTCATGGGCCGGGTTCTGGGCCGGGTGGAACAAAGATTGGGCTAGAAATTTATTTGTTTCTGGGCCTTAAGGGAGGAAATGAATTGGGCCGATATTTTAATCCTACTGGGCCGAGAAAAAATAAATAAATTAGGATTGGGCCATAATAATTGGAATGAGCCCAGTTACAAAAATTTAGATAATTAATACTTAACTAATTAAATTAATTAGTAAAGCTCACTTAATTAATTAAATGGACTAGTTTAACATTGGAAAAAGATAAGACTTAATTAAAATTTAGCTTGTCTTTTGTAATTAAGATTGAGCTAAATCAATTAATAATATAAATTAAATATTAATATTTGGAGCTATTAATTTAGATGATTAAAGCTTAAGTATTAAATTCAAGATCCAAATTATTTAGTAATTGGGTTCTAAGTTAAGAAAACTTATACCTCCAATCATATTGAGGATTTATTTAAGAAATTAATATTCTAAGGCTAATAAAAAGGTTAAATAATCCGAACATATAATATTATTGAATAATTAATTATTGAGAATTAATTAGTTCATTAAGTGTTAATACACTTATTGCACTTAAAGGCAATTACCGAGATAATTGAATCGAGGATTCAACACATTAAAGAATATTGATCCGAGGTATCAATATCTCAACTAACGGACCGAAACAAGAACCAAGAATAATATATCTTACGATTAAATATTTCAAATGCACAAAGGGCATTTTAACTCATACGAGCTTTTCTAAAGGTTCTTACGAGAGACCTGTTTAGCATTTCGAGACCAAAGCAAGTGCAAATTGAAGCTATCCAAGTAGGCTTTCTATTACAAAGAAAATTATGTGTGCCGTATGCTATTTATGTTGTTTTCGAAAGGAATTCAAAATGAGGAAAAATATTTCAAAGTATTGTCTTGCCGAAATAAATTTTGTTTTGTATCAATGCCTATCTGATTAAGGTTCCTGGTGTAAGGATCCTAGATTCCTGGTTTAAGGATCCAAAATAAATAAATCGAATTCGGGTTCCAGTGGGTGGTATAACCTACTCGAACTAAATGTGCACAAGTAATCGTGAGTCATCGAGGAGGATGACCGGTTAAGAACCGTGAGTCATCGATCGGGTTGGCCGATTCGGTGTCCGTAGAAGGTGGCCACCTTCTCGGTACCATAAATGTACCATAAATTACAGATATGGCAGTATACTAAAGAAAATTAGACAGCTGTCGAACTTAGGATCTTTCACAAAAGAATTTAGTGAACGTAGGTGCTTTTAAAGACAAAATCCCTATGTTTCACTCTTACAGCATTGACAATTATATATGTATGTATGCGATTTTGGCATGTGCCTACTGAGTACTTTTGTACTCAGCCCTGCATGTATTTATAAATGTGCAGGTTGAGACATGATGATGGGAGATGCTATGGCGGGCTTGTCGGTCTTTAAATTAAATCTTGGGTGTCTACGTGTCTTCATACACGTAGACTTAAGTCGATCCTTTTTCCGCTGCGAGAAGTTATATCAGTTTTTGTTCGGCAAAATTGCCAATTATGTAAATTAAATCCTTGTATGAACTAAACTCAGTTATTGAATTACCTTTCGGTCCAGTCAAAGCTTTCAGTATTCCACTTCATCCTTTATCTTTATTTTATCTATTCTATAGTCGCGCAACCGGACTCTGCCGGGGAGGGCGGAGGTAGGGGCGTGACATGTCGAGTTAAGAGACCCGAGAATAATTATCAAATAGAAAAGGATAATAATTCCTTACACTTAGAGAATATAATTAGATGCACTCGAAAATGTTATCTCACTCGAGATTTATTTAAAGGGTACGATGAAAGGTCAGGATCGCAGTTCGAGAACGAAGCAGTCGTCAATCAAGACGATCCAAGTAGGCTTTCTTATACTAAAAGAAAATATGCGTGTTTATCCGCATTTATGTTAATTCTTTTCAAATAGCTTTTGAATTGAAATTGATATTTCAAGTATTGTCTTGCCATAAATGTTTTATGTTTTGTATGATACATATCTGCTATGATTATGAAATCGAATTCGAGTTCCAGTGGGTAAGCATCCCCACTCGAACTAGTGTACACAAGGACCGTGAGTCATCTAGTGGGTTGGCCGGTCAAGGTGTCCGTGGAAGGTGGCCACCTTCCCGGCACACAGAAATTACAGATATGCTTGATTACTAAAGAACTTAGACTGATCAGTCGAACTCAGAATTTTCAAGAAAAGAAATGCTTTTGTGAACATAGGTGCTTTAGTGACAAAAATCCCTATGTATCACTTAGAATGGCTTGACAATTATATATGTATGAATGTGATTTCGGGCATGTGTCTACTGAGTACTTTTGTACTCAGCCCTGCATGTATTTCTAAATGTGCAGGTTGAGCTGTGATGAAAGAGGGGAAGTGCTAAGCGACGATTTTGGTCGAACTCATCTAGTAGTAACTCTTGGGGGTTTGCATGTCTTCATACATGTAAACTTAGAAATTGATCCAAATTCCGCTGCAGACACTCAGATTAAGTATTCAGATATTTCTCTGCGTGCAAGTCTCATTATTTTCCTCTATTTTTATGTTCCTTTCCCTAGTCACGGTTTTCCCGACTTTGGCTACCTTAGCGGAGGGTGGGCATGATAGGGACGGAGGGAGTATTTCCTAACAAAGTAAATGTAAAGTTGACGAGTCTATTTTTCGTATTCTTCTTGTGCCTTGTTTTAGGTCTAAATTAAGTATTTTTTCCTTTATTTCGAGTCGTGTCATGTCTGGGAGTACATAAATCTGGATGGCAGGGTATAGGTCGACTTGGAGCTCATTCCGTGAAAGAGGCAAGATGGTGCATGCAAGTCCTTGAGTAAGCTGAGTCTCAAGACAAAGTACCGCATGAAATCAGACTTCAACAATTGGAGGTAGACGAGAAAATACCTTGGCCAAGACGAAGAATAAGGAAATAATAGATGGCAGTGCAACAGACGAGAGGCAAGAAACAAAGAAGTGACGGCCTAGACTTTCAATGTGCAGAAAAGGAAAAAGATCTCCATTACCTTCCAACGAAGATTCAAAGGATTTGGAGCATCTCTTCAACATGGACAATATCTGTGAAGAAAGAAAGTGTCACCACCAACTCTAAATGTGTCAAGCGGCCGCTGGGGAAGGCCCATGCCCATTTACCATTCTATATATTTGAGTCCGCTGCAGGCAGTGCAAGTCTGCAAAGTCTTCATATGCGCGAAAGTTGCACTCACAAGGGCACCGAACACTTCTCTCTAGTCTAAGTCATGTTCTGAAATATTTATGAGTGACTGAGAGGAAACGAACAAGTCCTACATGCACCTCTAAATTTTGTTTATGTTTTCATGGCATTGGTTAGGGTTGGTCCTACCAAGATATGCTTTTATTTTTGGATTTCGTATTTAATTCTAAGTATGTTTAATTTTATTTCGTTTGTGTTATTTTCTTTAATCATGCGTGGCTAGGTTTATTTACTTAGCTTGAGAAAGATGAGTTGAGTCGAAGTTTGATGTCTTGAGAGACTAAACTAACTCATAGTCGTGGTTACATGTCTCTATCTTCTAGATTGAAAGGGTATGATGAGCGAGGTTTTGGTGGCCAAATGACGATTAAAAATGAGTTGCTTTAGTGATATGTTTGTTGTAGGGAGAACCTCAGTCTTACATCTGACTTTAATCAACGATATGCAAACATAGCGAGAACCCTTGTACCGATGATCAAGAACCAAGCCAAGATCCAACGAGTTAATCCCAAGCTAAATTGTTTTCTCTATTGATTATTTTATATGTTTTCTCTTATGTTCTTTATTTTTCAGTATTTACATTTTGCACGTTAACCACCTTCTTGCTCAAGGCAAGACACAAGTTACAAAACCCTTTAAAGTGATATCGAGAGAACTTCACCAACTCCTTGTGAGATCGACATGTACTTGCCACTAGCGGAACCTAGTGCAAGAGATATGAAAATATAATTTTATCTTGACCGAGGTGATAATGACTGAGCCCCGTCAGAAGTACACATTATTCCTTTTGTCTATAGTTTTTTGTACACATATACTTGTATAGGATCGCTTTACCACCCGCGGACATGCCCATGGCTGATGTGGCAATATCACGTTAGCCTACAAGTCACTAAAATTTTCATTTTTTTTATTTTTTTATTTTTTATTGAATAATATTAAATTATATTTAATCATAATCAATAAATTATAGTCGGAAAGTGAGAATTAATAATTTTTTATAAAATATTTAATATTTACCTACAAGACATGTCACATCATTTGTCGTCATATTGATCACGTCCATTGCGGGCTGCCGAACATTTTATTGCGAATGTTTTTGATAAAATTAACAAACTATATATTTCATATTTATGTTGTCATCTTTGAGTTTTAGTGATTTTTTTTAATTATTTTAGCAAATTTATATATTCATGTCATAAACAATATTTCACATGTTATGTAACTAACCAACAAAATTTATAAAATAACATTTAATATTATAAAATATACGTATATTTTATATTTTATTATTTTAATTAATATGTATCGATTCTCTCAAACACATTTTTCACGTATTCTTATTATTTCTCATGAGAATGTCATATCAAAAAATTTATAGTTGATGGATGAAAATAAAGCACACCACCCCTACATACTCCTTAACTCATGACTACCTCGTTGCCTAATGAAATGAGCAGTTTGTTTCTTATGCTTAAATATGTGTACTCTTTGTTAGCCATTGTTAGCCTCATTATCACGTTCTCTGTCATATGTGCTAATTGTACAAGTTGTGATGATGTTGTTGAAGGCTTAGACGCTCTAAATGAGGGAGTTGGATTACTCAGTCAGAACAGCTGCGATCCCCAGTTTCTTGGCCTGCTTCAAGGAGCGTGGGCACAGGAAGGTGGACTTGAAACAGCAAGAGAAAGGATTGTTATTGGATTCATCGACACTGGGATTGATCCCACACACCCTAGCTTCTCGGATGATGCACTCCAAAAGCCACACCCAATTCTGCAGCAATCAGCATTTCTTAGGAATTTGTGAGGTCAGGCCAGACTTTCCATCGCAATCCTGCAACAGAAAGCTTGTCGGTGCTCGTAATTTGCAAGCAATTACAAAAACGATATTAAGAGCACCCATAATGGGAGGCTCCGAAAGAGAGAGTTTAGGTGACATTTCGGTAATAAAATGGATGTTTTTTGGTGGGATCTATGGATTTTATAGTTGCTTTCCCATAGTGGGAGGCGGATATAAAACTCTCTACTTTAATTTAGATTATCTGATTTCTATTTAAACTGAGAAAAATATTATTAATTTAATTTATTAATTTAAATTTATAATATAAAATAAATAAATACGAAAATAAATTAAATATTAATTTTTTGATTAATATATTAATTAATTTAAATAAAAAATTAAATTTAAAATAACATTTTTTAGAAATTAAAATTTCATTAATTTTAATTTCAAATACAGGACATAAGAAATTAAAATATGAGAATTTAAAACACACGAAATTAAAATTCAAGAAAAGAAACTAAAAACACACTTAATCTAAAGAACCGCATCAAGCGTAAATATCTTCAATTAAATCTTGCTAGAGAATCTCGTGAGCACGCCTATCTCGGAGGGACGCCGAACGCTTCATGTACTCCTTGAATATATCGTTGACACTGTGAGTAGCTTCTTCGGGTGTAGTTAGAAGGAGCATGCTTCGGTCTCTGGTGCCCAATTCGTCACATGTGTACCTTCGTCTTCAATAATCATGTTGTGCAAAATCATGCAAGCATACATGATGTTAGATAAATGCTCGCGAAACTGAAGGCGTGCCAAACCTCTAATGATTGCCCACCGAGATTGAAGTACTCCAAATACTCGGTCGACGTCCTTGCGCGCCGCTTCTTGCATAACCATGAAACGAGCTCGTTTCTCGTTAGTGGGTGTCGGCATTGATTTCACGAAACTCGGGCAACATGGGTAAACGTCGTCGGCTAAATAATACCCCATGTTGTATTGTTTGTTATTAGCCTTGAACAACACATAATGCACTTTCCCGTTCGGGACGTTGTTGAACACTGAAGACTGGTTGAACACGCAGATGTCGTTCACCGATCCATAGATCTTGGGAGGCAACAACTTCGAGCATAATTGTTGGGTGTCCTTTGTCGCTACATGTATAAGCCCTGCGCCACGCCATCAGATAATTTTTCCACGCCCAATGCATGCAGTCAATGCTACTAAGCATGTCGAGGAAGCCGTGCTTCTCTTCGTGAAGCTCCATTAGGCGTTGGATATCTTGTTGGTTGGGTCACCTCAAATATTGAGATACAAAAACCTCAACAATGGCACGATAATGTTTTTTGAGGCATTCAATGCCTATTGACTCGGCGACGCGAAGATGCTCGTCGTATTGATAGACAACTTCTCCATTTGCAAGTTGCCTTATTGCAACCGTGCATTTTTGTAGTGGCGTGAACCCTTAACGGCTTGTTAGACTAAGGATTAATCTTCAACAAGATAATACATAAAATGTATGAAAGCTCCAAGAGTTTGGAGTTTATACCTTTGCTTAAGCTGTGTAGCTCGATTGAATAATGATCTTGGTCCTAGAGTCGCTGGCGAGACCTGCAAAAAAAGACAGAGGAGTGGTCGAGGGTCCTCCGGGAAGACACTTTGACTTTCAAGCCAATTTACTTAGTTTTGAGAAGAGTGCGTGAAAAAACTAATGTTCGTTCTCTCTCGTGTGTGAAGAAAATGATGGGGTATATATAGCTAGGTATATGAAGGGTAAAATAGTAATATACCTCAAAAGTGATTCTCATCCAATCATGACGTATATATAGCTAGGTATATGAAGGGGAAGACAATTTGACTTTCAAGCCAATTTACTTAGTTTTGTAAATGGTGCGTGTAAATGATTCTCATCCAATCATGACGTACCATGTAGCATGTGTCCCCGATTGGGTTGTTAGCGACCTTCTTCGCATAATTCTGTAATCCTGATATATGTCAGATACAAAGTTGACATATATCGGGTAGTACTATAAATGTAACTATCTTACTTAGTAGACCTCTAGAACCAGACCTGTTAAGGTAAGTTATGATAGAACCCGTATGAGGGGTTCATAATTACGCAGGATCCACATGTTTAATATATCACATAAATAATTAATTCTATAGCAATTAATACCACACAGGAGAAAATAAAAACGGAATTAAATAATAATATTGTTGGTCCCGATTGAGCAACTATTGGTGTATGGGGGGGGGGGGGGGCCAGAATACACCAATGTATACTTTTCTCGTTTTCTTGTCAAGTTATCAGATACATAACAAGAGTTCACGCAACACAGAAGGCTGGTGATCTGTGTAGTCAGGTTCTGTGTTTTGCAAACACAGAAGATGACTCAAGTAATTGAGTTCTATTAGAGTGTTCTGTTCTCACAAAAGATAAGAGACAAAATGTGCGGAATGTGGTGGTTAAATATATTGCTCAATTAATGAAAACCTTTTTGATTAAACCAAGTGTTCTTTAGAGGTTTGTTTACAAATTATGCACTAATACAGAATGAGATGATGAGATAAAGTGCAGAAAGTAAAAGCTGTAAAGAAATGAACACAAAGTTTTTAACGTGGTTCAGGAAACACCCCTACGTCCGCGGACTATCAATCTCAATAGTAATTCACTAACTTGTGAAAATCTTCTCGCTTATTTAGACTGATAGAGAACCAATCACTACAACAAATCCTAACTTGATTTGAGCATTGCACAAATAAGGTTGTGACCTTTAACTTACTGGGTTTACAATGAAGAATGTTCTTCCTTAGGTTTGAAGGCTAGAGGAAGACTAGAACTAACTATTACAGTGCAATGTATCTAAATACAGTTTAGTTCTACGTGGGGTGAGTGTTCTAGCGTAAGATAAATCTCTAAGTGCTAAGAACAATGGATTCTAATTTGTAGAAAACCTAAGTGAAGTGAGTGTTTATCGCTTTGAATGCTTGAGTAATTCGTAAGAATGAATTTCTACAGAGTTTAAACACTACTGAATCCGGTAGTGATGTAGAATCCTTAAATGAATATTTATAGTGTTTGATTCACGAACTAGCCGTTGGAATGCTTTTGACACACGAACTAGCCGTTGAATTGTACTCCTTGCCAGCAATGCGTCATTTGTTACCATTTAAGGTATGACTGCAGTTTCCAGTATTCAAATACTTTTACTAGAATAAGTATATGAGAATGAAGCCTACGTGGCACCAAAGTGTATTAAGGAACAAATGATCCATTAAGGCAGAACATCTATCCTTAAGCATGTCACAAAACAACCCATGTTCTGTGTGTTGAACATATCATTCCATGATCTGTGAAATCACCTTCTGTGATTTGGATACTTCGTTGTTAGATAGTATCTGGATAAAATGTTTCCTACATTTTGTGTTATCAATAGAACGTCTCCTACGTTCTGTGTCTTGAATATAGCTCGAGAACTTAGTCTAAGAATGATACTCTATAGATACAGAACATGAGTCATGTTCTATTCTTTATATTGTAGCATCTTAATAAAATACTAAGTCTAATACAGATTGAGTTAGGACCAGAACGTAACTCACGTTCTGTTCCTTTACATTGTAATATGTAATCAAACAAAGAAATAAAATTTAAGTCTAAGTTGATCACCTATAGACAGATCTTAATGCAGATTTTAATATCTTTATAGAACTAGATCAACTCCATACACAGAACATACTTCGTTCTGCGATGGTAAAACACTTAAATAAAATCTAAGTGTGTGTTTTGATAACCATCACCAAAACCATTATACAGGGTTCCCAACAAATACCTTCTCCTTAGCTAGTCATTCCCGAGACGAATTGAATCATCATCAACGAACCGCAATCCACTTCAATCAAATCTCTTTGATCTCCTCTTGATGTCCTTTGATCCTACCTTGGAAAGTTCTAACTTATTCTCGATCTATGATTTGATTATTGTGTGGGCAATAAACTATCAAATCTTGCTAGAGAAGAACAAAAAATAGAGTGTTGAATACTCTAATTTTTCGACAAATTAAGAGAATTTATTCTCTTAATGGCCGCAAATTCTAGGTGTGTGGGAGAGGATGTTCAGCCATTTATCTTCCCTATTTATAGATATAATTGGCTAGGTTAAGGTTTCTAAGGTAAATGGATATGATCCCAAATAATAGAACTAATTCTCAATTTTATCTCTCTACAATTTTATCTATTATTCAAATTTAAATTTTGAATAATTCAAAATTAATTTAACCAAGTCAAATCCATAATATAATTTAATTAATTTCCAAGTCATTTTGACCCAATTAAATATAATTAATTGCTTGGTCAAACTTAGACTTAAATTAATTAATATATTAAGTTAATTTAACTCTCAAATTAATAACTCTATGAAAATGTAATAAAGTTTAATTCTATTATAAATATTTATCGACGCCACTATATGATAAATATTGAATTCATCTTTATCCATCCAAAATTACGGATGTAATCCTTTTGTCATTATTTATTTCCCACATTTAAAATTTACTAAATCCATAGTAAATGCAAATAAAATTCAATCCCTTCGAAATTTCTGTTCCTAAAATTTTGAAGTATTTATTTACTAAGAATTAGTCACATTTGAAGAAGTTTTGAGCCCTGAAAAGATATGCAAAAGAAAATGAATTAATAAAGATAAATAAAATGTTGTGTAAGTTATGTGACACTTTAATTTGTAAGATTTTTTTATGATGTAGTGATCTTGGAGTTAAATCTCAAACAAATTATATAGGCTTCTTCATTACATGTCGTACTTAGGTTTTCAAAATAATTTATTTGAAATCAATTTATACCATTTTCCTTATATTTTGTAAAATAATGTTGCAATTCAAGTTTCATCGAAAATCTGTACACATACATTTTTGATTGAACATTTATTTCAAACTAATAATGATAAATTTGTGAATTTGTAACAATAGATTTCCAGCATGCCAGATTATGTTTTCCTAAAGAACATATTCAAAAACTCAATTTTGATATCCCTTAAGGAAAAAAACATGAGGTTATACTTTCAATACCCTTTAAGACGTCACATAAAATTTCACTAAAATTTTTATGAATGTGAAATTTTACACACATACTATAAAAATAATAGAGAACATGCCTTATAAACAGTTTTTTGGTTTCATTGAGCCAATAATCTACAATAAAATCATATAGTTTGAAAATGACATATTTTTCAAGATTTTAACAATAAATCTATTCAAGTTATACGAACAGTTAACTTTGAAAAATTATAATAAATGGAAAATAACTCGAATTCCATCGAATAAATATTTTAGATTGGTCATAACGTCTTAAAGTTTTATTTTCTGAAAACAAAACACAAAAAATCATTTCAACTATTTTTTCCCGAATTTTTGAAGCCAAATACATGCTCAGATTTTCGTAGGATTTGATAGTTTGTGCCACCATTTTGTAAAACTCTTAATAAATCGAAATCTAACAAAATTGACTAATTCAAGTTGTAGATTACTCTTAATTCAATATAGTATTTTATTCTTTTAAAAGATCCAAATTTGAACACTTATACCATATTGAAGTGATAAGTCAGAAGCGTAGCATTAATTTTTAACAATAAGAATGGAAAGCAAAACTTAATTCCTAGTTCATCATGTTCCGTTGACAAAACAATATCAAAATACTAATGATCAAATCAAATAGTTATCTTATCACATATTAACATAAGACCACCCTTAATCCTACCTCATTACGTTCTAAATCGGTAAAGCGAAAGAATGATTACCTTATTGAAGAACTAAGGTGAATGAGAGAAGATGAAGCTTTGATGGTGGACATTGTTAGAGTTCTCCTATCCCTACTGGAACTATCATCTTCTTTCCTTCTCTCCTTACTGGAACTATTCTCTTCTCGCCGAACAATTATTATAAATGATAAAGACAAGGGGTGAGTAGTGAGAGATAGCAATGGTGAAAGGAGAAGGTGGAAGAGTTCAAACTTACTACTTTGGCAAAAAGTTTGGTCTTGTATGACTGCCTTCTACTCAATTCTTGGACGATTGGACCCCAAAAATGGAACGTACATGTCGAGAGGAAGATTAGGGTTAAATTTAGGATCCTTTGATTGTCGGAAAAATTTTCCAGCGATGACCGATGGTTGTCTGGTGGCTTCCCCGCGGTGATTCGGCAACATTTCGGCATTGGCTTGCAAAGCCTCTCTCTCTCTAAAATTTTTGTTGAGTGAAAAATGAGGAATTGAGAGGAAGAAATGATATTTATACTCATTTTATCTTGCACTTTAAAAAAATTAATTAAGAACCAAATGATGTCCAACTTTACGATCTTGATATCCATGGAATCATTTCGACATGCACTATTACTAGGTGGTATAAACAAATAATACAAAAAAAAAAATATTTCTCCAAGTTACCCATTCGCAAGCGTTACCGTTGTAAGAATATTGTTGGTTTGTTGGTCCCGAAAGAGCAAGGTTTGGTGTATGGGGGGGGGGGGGAATACACCAAATACAAACTTTTCAGTTTACTTGACAAATTATCAGAGAGTTCAAGCTATTCTGTAAAAGAAATTGCTCGGCAGATGACTTAAACAGATTGATACACAGATCGATACCAGTTAAGTCCAAACAGATTGCTCTCTTAGTGAAAGACACTTAGTCAATAATAAGAGTGATCTTATTATTTTCTGAGTGTTGTGTGTGCGGAAATATGGTGGATTTAATGATAGCTCTTATAAGAAAACCTTTAAGGACAGTCAGATCGTTAAGCAGATTGATTGATATGCAGTTTTATATGATAGTGCAGAAGGTTAGAATAATAAACAACTGAAAGGTGAAGATGCAAGAAAGTAAATGACACAGTTGTTTAACGTGGTTCGGGAATTCCCTACGTCCACGATCTGGTCCAAACTAGACCAGATTATCCACTACTAGGATACTCTGCTTGTTTATACTCGTGGAGAACAAGTCACAAGTATCAATCAAAACTAGAGAGATACTTATGCACGAAGTAAGGGTCGTGTCCCTTTACAACAGATTACCTCTACGTTACCACTAGAAATCTACTAGCTAGCAAGGTGATCTTCTTCCTCTCGACAAGACAGACTTCAATCGAGATAGGTTGGTGTGATGTAGAATCACAGTTCTTGAAGTTCTAAGTCTGGATCAACGATGATAGCTTGAAAGTATAACTCAATGTAGCGCGCGTGTGTCTTGTCTTTTTCCAGATTTTGAACTTCAATTTTATATAGGAATTGAATTGATAATTCTAGCCGTTGTTGATTGGCGTGAGATTGATGGAATATTGCCAATCAATGATGTCCATCATATCTCTTCTTGCCATGTAGAGTGCGTTGACTCAATCTTCAAGATATGGAAAGCAGATTGCTAACGATCTCTTTCCTTCTTTATGATCTATCGAAGATTCTCTTTCCAATCCCTGTTGGATAGGCTTCAGTTTTGACGTGGCAAGAGTATATGATGTGTAGGATGATGTCAGCTGGTGGATTGATGACTCAATCGATCTGGTGCCTCGCTGTAGATATCGATCTGGTCATCGATCTGGTCGCTGTCTGTTACAGCAGATCGATTCCTTTTGGCGTGAAATCTTGACCTTCATCCTAAACTATATATAGAGATGACTTCTATAGGAATTTTTCCTTTACATGTCAAGTCCTCTCCTAATCTGTTCTTTAACAGAATTCACTTTATATCTAGTGATCTGTTTTTACACGTAGAACAGTTTACACTATAAAACAGCTAAGTGTGTTTCGAAAGACCATCATCAAAATTAAGTACATTAGGGTTCCCAACAAATATATATTTTATTAATCACACATTAAACTAAAATAATCAAAATTTGTAACTATGCTTAAAAAATATGAACATATTCCATCGAATTTTTTTTAAAAAAAAATAATTTTTTTTTATCCAAACAAAAACATCGATTTTTTGGGATTTTACATGAGTCTAGTATTTAATTCACATGGATTGCAAACCGAAAAGAAGTGAGTAATTATCACGGCATCATCATTATTATCTAGAAAACAACTAAATATGATGAAAATTTTGTTTTCTTCTTACAAAAATAAATAAAATACAAATAAATTAAATTAATCATAAAAAATATTAGATTTAAAGAAACAAAATGTAAACTTAGACCAAATTAATACAAGTAAAAGATATAAATTAATATAAGAGAAACGTGATTCGAGTGATATATGTTGCCCTAATCCGATTCATGTAATTAATTTGTTCAATATTTCAATCAATTTTAATATGAATTCACGTGAAGGATACAAAAATAATCATAGAATTAAGCTATGACAATCTATGACTGCTGATTAGTACCCCACCTATGACGAGTAAGTATCAAGGACTGAAATATCAACTCTCAAACGTTTTATTAGAATAATCTTCTATGATTCACCTATCTCCGCTAGGTTTCAAGGCAATGTACGTATTATGCTTCATGTGATCAATTATGCAATGATTCTGCTAGTAAAACAAAGATGTAACTAGGATGCATCAATAGTGGCCAATTATTAACAAGTGAGAATTAAAATCATGAAGCATAAATATAAATTGGAAGACAAGATAGTATTGAAAAAAGAATCACATAAATCTAGCTAGGCTGTAATCCATGGAATCAATTAGAAATTTATCTACTCATTATGAAAATAAAGTCAATAACAATATAATAAATAAACATGTAAAAGTAAATAAGAAAATGCTCTTGAAAATTTATGGACGAAGAACTTGAATTGAACTTGAAATAAAACTTGAATCTCCAAGAGTAATCAACAATAATTGAAAGTTAAAAATAAAGGAAAATATAAAACTAGAGTAATATGAATATTGGGAACTTGGGGGCTAAAGAGAATGATTAAGGATCAAGAGGATGATAGGGAATAAAGAGGATGTTTTAGAAGACCTAAATATGAGGTATTTATAGGTTCTAATGATGCACAAAGGCTCTAATTCGAATAAGGTAGGGAAAACAATAATTAAGGTAATTATCTCCCAAATAATAGGCCAATCGCCATGCTCTCTGGTGCCTCTCGGTCACCCTCTCGACCGAGAGGTATTTCAGCTTAGATTCCAAAAATGGGTCACGACCCCCCTATTGGTCGAGACCCTTACCGAGAGGTGTTTCTAACTGCGTGCGGCGATTTTGTTTTTACTTGTTTTCTCTCATTTCAACTTCAATTTTTGATATGTCCGTGGTTACGAACTTGTATCGTGATGAAATTTAATAATATGAATTTCAAGTAATCAAAATATTAATCTCAAATACCTATAAAAACATAACAAAACTAGACCAAGAGTATTATTGCTCGATTGTGAATAAAATAATTAAATCATAAGAAAAACACATGAAAAACACGACTAGATCATCAATAAATGAGCTCAAAATATATGTTAAAAATACAAACTATAAAACTCCTAAGACCATTGCAAATCAATCAGCGGAGTCATTGGAATGATCTTGATTTGCCAAGACAATAGACCCTTTGTGCTACCATTTCTTTTGGGACAGTCCCTCCTCCAGTGGCCTGACTCGTTGATCTACCATAACCCCATGTTCGTTTAACGAAGCCCGCTCCTTGATCTACCATAAACATGAAATATTTCTTTCATGAATTTTTCGATCTTCATTCTTGTTCCAGACATGTTTTTCATTAGATTTTGCGGAAGCAACGAACCTGAAAGCTCTGATACCAACTCTTTATAATTGGATTTTCATTTCCAGCTCTGAATACATCATATTTATTTTTTCATTTCCTTTTCATTCTCTCTTCAAATAAATTGAAGATTCCAGAGTACATCTTCCAACAAGTCAAAGTAAAAAATACGCTTTGAATATTTTTCTATTGAGTGTTATCTCTTGAAGATAGTCTATTTATTTTCTTTTTTTCATTAAATGTAAAAAGAGAAAAGTCTCTCGAATTCATTCTCCATTACATTGTTGTAACAAAAATATCAAATGTGGCAATGCATAGAAAATAAATAAGTTACATAGATGCACACGAGATATATAGTGGTTCGTTGATTGTGTGTTAACTACGTCTACTCTGAAAGTAGAAATGTTATTCACAAAGAACAATATAAATTATAGAGAAAACGACTGGGTTTTGTCACACTATGTCTTACACTGCTGATTTACAGAATGTATGTTGTTATATGTGGCTACTTCACACGATTACAATATTTATAGACATAAATGATAACTCTAGTACAAAGCCCACTGGTATTAGGACCAAACACGTGAGACTCAAAACCCAGAAGTAGAACAACTAAAAAATGCCAACGTGTTGGAGTAGCAGGTAGTTTTAGCAGGACATGTCGATGGTATGATCTGCCTGTACCAGGTCACTACATCGATCTACTTCACGGCTTGACTAGTTGATCTTGTAAAAATTGATGTCTTACTTTTGGTCCCAAATGAGCAGCTATTGGTTGCGAAACCAAAGGCGTGTCGAACCTCTAATGATTGCCCACCGAGATTGGAGTACTCCAAATGCTCGTTTGACCCCCTTGTGTGTCGCTTCTTGCATAACCTTGATACGAGCTCATTTCTCATCGGTGGGCGTCGACATTAATTTCATGATAGTCGGCCAACATGGGTAAGCGTCGTCGGCTAAACAATACCCCATGTTATATTGTTTGTTGTTAGCCTTGAACGACACACGAGGCGCTTCCCTGATGAGGAAGTCGTTGAACATCGGAGACTTGTTGAGCATGCAGATGTCGTTCGCCGAACCGGCGATGACTTCGATCATGATCGTTGGGTAGCCTTTGTCGCTATTTCGACTAAAATTATTTTGAGTCGCTCGCAATCTAACGAGGTCGTCTAGCAATGATAAGTAAATCCAAGTCGTATTCTCAAGAAAGATTTAGCTGAGAAATTTAATTATTTGTTCAATACTAAAGCAAGTAAAAGATCTATTGGAGATTTTAAAGCTAGGCAGAAAAATATAAAATACGAAAGAAGATAAATTCTAAACTAATAAAAATAAACAAGAAACTAATTGCGAATTGAAGAACGAGTTGTGAATTAAAAAGGGACAATTGATTCCAATATAAATCAGAACTAGATTGAAATAAATACAAAAAAATCATGAAAGTAAAAGTAACTTGTAATTCGAAATCGCGAAGAACGTAAAATAGAGAAACGAAGTAGAAATACGAAAGCTTAAAAAAAATAAACTCAATAATAAAATCAAACCCGGAATTGAAAGCGAAAGCAAACATGGTTCATAAACTTGAATGGAAGAACTCGAATCCACTATGATGAATGGAAAAACAACGAACTTGAATATTATAATTGACTATCCTTCGTAATCAAAATCCTTAAGCTAAAAATAACTAACTAAGAACCAAAAATCTCAACCCTAGAACAATGAGTCGATAGGAGCTATTTCTGAGGCAAAACCCTCCTGCATTTAATGGAACTGAGAAACCCGAAGATGCAGAGATTTGGGTTCGAGCGATGGAGCGTATTTACAATTTCTTGCATTGCACGGATCAAGAACGTCTCTCTTGTGTCATGTTTCAACTCTCAGGAGCTGCAGATTTCTGGTGGGAGGCCAAAAGGAGGACTCTTACTCCTGAGCGACTGGAGGCATACACATGGGAAGAATTCAAGACAGGGTTGTACGAGAAATACATTCCAAGAAGCTTTAAAGTAAAGAAGGAGGTTGAGTTCTACAGCTTGAAGCAAGGAAAGATGTCAGTAACCGACTATGATCGAGCATTTAGTGAACTATCAAGATATGCTCCACAACTAGTGGATATTGATTATAAAATGGCTGAAAAATTTCGGTCAGGTCTGAGACATGAGATTGGTATGTCTCTTGCTAGTCATGGAAAACTATCTTATACGGATTCATTGAACCGAGCTTTAGACATTGAGGCTGCGATGCCAGAAGAATGCAATGTACCTGTATCTGCTCCATTTCAAACACAAACTCAAAAGCGTTCCCAAGACTACAAAGGGAAACGCAAGTCAGAGGATAATAGTAATGAACACTATAAGCAAAATCAAGCTACTCAGAAGTCGTGGCAAGGAACTACACCACAGTCACAGTGGCAAAGATACTCTAACACTATTGGACAAGATGGGAATCAACAAGGACGTCAAACTACTCCAATTTGTCTTAAATGTAGAAAGAACCACAAGGGTGTCTGTAGGGCAGGAACTGACACTTGCTACAAGTGTGGGCAACAAGGTCATTATGCACGATACTGCCAGGAAGGACAACAAAACGCGCATAATATACAAAGCAAAGGCTACTATGGACATGATGTTCAACCGCCAAGGGCACTAAAAAGTCAGGAGCAACCACGACAACCTCAAAATGCTAGGACTTTCGCTTTGAACTCCCTAGAAGAAGGAAAGAACAAGGGAAACCTTGAAGGTACGAATAAACCGCTTAGAACACTTCTTATTAGTGATTTAGTATAAATAACATCTAATATTTTAACTCTAAGGCCTATCCGATCCTTTAGAACAAAGAGAAGATAATGAAGTAGCCATAATGAAATTAGCTAAGCCCGCATAAAGATTTATGATTACCAACTACAGTTTCTCTAACTTTAGAATTCAAGTTTAAACCTGATTAAGATCACCATGAACAACCTAGACATTATCTATTACGAGTCATTTACATAATTTTAGGAACGAATTAATTATTTGAATCAATTAGTGAATGAAAATTTGTTTTTATCGATTGAAAACGATATAAAAAGTTACATGGACAGTTGACACCGTTAATTATATTATAGATACGAAAAGGTTAAACAACATGAAGAATTTCTAGGTTCTATCGTTTACCTGAATAAGGAAAACCTGATTGGTGGAATAATTGCGAACGTGACAGTAGTGTAAGAATTTCAGGATGTGTTATAGATAAGTTATTAATGTAGCCATTAGAAACACTAGTAGAATTTAAAATTAACTTGAAACTAAGATAAACCTTGATGATGGAAGGCTTTAACTCGGCAAAGAATGACTAGGATTTTTTTTTAATTTATATAAATATGGTTATATAGGACATTTTGAGATTCTAAAAAGAATATGCTCAGTAGTCTATAGATTGACCTACCACCCACCATGACAGATGTGCACCATGAGGTAAATGTCTCATAATTAAGTAAGTGTGTTTTAATCAAAAGTATGTGAAGTGATCCTTGCATAAGATCCAAGTTACAATGAAAAGCTAATGGAATTATGTGCCATAAAGATTAAGTTTTTGGAAGCAAGTAGAATGCTCTCGTGAAATCGTTTTAGAACTACCAAGGTGAAGAAGAAGTTAAAGGAATGCTTGGGCATAAGATGAAACGAAATATCCTAATTTATTCTCATAGGATATAGAAATTTCGAGACGAAATTTATTTTAAGGAGGGTAGTATGTAATACCCCATTAAATAATTCGTAATAATTATCAAGTTTTATTATTAAATAGGGTATTATATACGCATTTTTTTAAACTCTATTGTTGAGTTTTAATTTCATTATTTAACCAAGCTTGCCAAATCATGGCAAGCTTGAATTTAAATTCGATATTTGATTTCTCAATTGAAATCTATTTTATTTTATGAACTGAATTTTATTATTTAGATAATAAACCTTGTGAAAATAATACAAGTAGCTAGAAATATTATTATGTTATATAGTTTAATAGAAGTTTAATTATATTAAGGGTACAATAAACATTTAATTGAGTCCATTAACAATACAAATTACAAAAATTTTTGTTAAGGAAATATCTATCAACTATTACAATGAATGATATCAATTTGTACATTAAAACTCTAATAAAAATAAAAGCAAATTACATGAAGAGCAATAAAATATCTAGCCTACAAAGATATCAACCAAGATCTTCTTGTGGACTTCTCCAAACCACACAATGTTTCCACCGACACACCATGCTACTAACTCCACCTTTTTCCACCACACATTCATTCCCATCAATAGCAACACCATGCTCTCATTGCTATAGATATTACCATTTAGGTGATAAAATTTTCGAGAGAGAGACAGAGTTGAGGAGGGGAGATAGCAATCCAAGCAACAAGCCATTTACATTCATCTTCTCCTAGAAGCAAGTAGGTAATTTCAGATTTATTCCTATCATATGTTTAGATTTCTTTTTCATTCTAAAGCATTAAAGTCAGTTAAGATTTGCTTTAGTCTAGAACCACAAGCCTGTTTCAAATATAGAATCTAGAATCACAACAAAATAATCATAGCTTATATAAAATTGATAGTCAACATACAAATTACCTAATAGGGTAACAAGATACTATTATACTCAGTTTAGAAAATTCAAAAAGAAAATTCAGAAGTAGTAATCCTAAACATAGGTTAATTGAACTAAAAAAAAGAAGATAAAAAAAATTAGAAGTTAAATGAAAGCATACCTACTGCTACTTAACTCATCGATAAGGAGGCTACGGTGGCGCAGCCACTGATGGGGGCAGCAGGGACGGTGGGGCAGTAGTCTGTGGTGGCGCTACAGACGGCGGTGTTGCTGAACGAAACACCGAGAATAGCCCCATGAAGACGACAGTTGTGGTCAACCAGTGGGGCACCAAACAAGGGGAGAAAACCAAGGAAGGAGGTGATTGAGGGCTGGAAAATTGGAAAATTAGGACTTATGCCCTAATTGAGCCCCTTTTCTCGAATTAAAGGTAGACGAATCGAGTTTCAGAATGATTGTCGCCATGGTCGGAGAGTTCCTACCAGAATTTTATTTTAAAAAAGAAAGAAATTTATGAATTGTAAAATTATCAAAGTTAGAGATAGGAGAGAGAGAATTACCATGCAAGAAAAAAAAAATGATGCCGGAGCAACGACGAGCTTCGTCGGGCAGCGCTGGGCAGAGGAGACGAAGGTGGCTGCTTGGACGCACTGGGTGGTGTGCGCGCAACCGTGAGGGATGAACAAAAGAGAGAATATGGTTCTGAGATATTTGTATAAAAGAAATAAAAGGATGACGGGCCGGGTCGGGTTTTAGTTATTTGATGGGTTAATTTTAGGCTTGGTAAATTAAATTAATATGTGTCAAGCCCAAAGGTAAGATTAGATGGTTTGAAAGTTATGGATTGATTGAGTAATTAAAATGGAAATGAGATGAAAAAATGATGTAGGCCTTAGTTCTAATATGCTACTCTATTAATTAAGATTTGAGCATAATTAAAAGTTGAACTTGATTTAATCTAATTACATTGGATTAATAAGTTACGAAACCTCGGTTATTAATAATTAATTGGAATTAGTTATTATTTTGGGTTTAAATCTTATATATTAGTGATTAATTATTGAAAGTGTATCAACCTACTCTAAGTAATGTTTTGCGGAAGCTAAAGTAGAACACAAGATGTAATTTTGCGTAGGTTGTGTTAACGAACAACCTACACGGCAGCCTTACGGCCAAAAAGATTAATCAAAACAAGTGTTAGGCTATTACAATGTTTAGCCCCACAACAACATCAACACTCTTACTAAAATCACTACTACAAAAACGCACATACATAACGTTTTTTAACCGTTATGTATGTGCAATAAAAACTGTGTTAAATTTGTGTGTTATCTATAATACCTATTTTAGATAACGCTTCTGAACCGTTATGTATGAGCGAAAAGACTCACATACACAACAGTTTTTAACCGTTATCAAAACTCAAAAAGCGTTATCTATATATTATTTACATGACAATTATATGCGTTATGTAAAACACAAAAATAGCGTAATCTATAATACATATTAATAACGTTTTCAAACCGTTAAGAAAAATTGATTATACGTTATGTTTTTAACTTATACATTACAGTTTTTAATCATTATTAAAAATATTATAATTGTTATTATTTGAATAGAAAAGTTAACACTTTTATTACGAAAGCGTTATCTATTCCACTGTTAATATTTAGCAATATTTTTTATTTTTTCTATTTTCTCATTTCAAATAACTTGTATTAATTTGCAAAAATAAATTAATAACATCAATTATAAAACATTATAAATGTCACCAATCAAACTACAAATTAACATTAAAAGCACCATGTCCATCTATTATAACAAAATTAATCCATTCCAATACAACAAATCTAAAAGTCAAATTCTAAATATTCAAGCATGTCTAATCATTCATAAACTAACCACAAAATAAAATAACATATCATCATGAGTTGCATCATATACTAAATCCAAAACTAAGTTAATCCAACATATGATCAATTACACATGAAGTCCATTCCTCACGAACCTCATTGAGCTCACCAATGGAGTATTCTTTTTTCTTAAACTGTAAACAACACAAGACAAAAATATCTAAATATTGTAAGTGTTGATAATATATATAAATATATATATATATATATATATATATATATATACATATCAGTCAAGGCACGCACCCGATCATCACGCTTTTCTCCATGTGATACAGAAAATGGATTCA
Source organism: Leonotis leonurus (assembly GCA_026898415.1). Classification (NCBI taxonomy): domain Eukaryota; kingdom Viridiplantae; phylum Streptophyta; class Magnoliopsida; order Lamiales; family Lamiaceae; genus Leonotis; species Leonotis leonurus. The sequence goes on from JAPKLX010000352.1 coordinate 151,014, forward strand.
CAAACATGAATTTATGAGTCATTTCATTGTCTTTCATCTTTTGGTACAAGTACCTGCAAATGATCAACCATATCAACAAACACTTATTTCTCAAAGATAGAAATAAATAAATCATGAACAAAGTACTAGTGAGAGCAAAGATTGAATGCACCGAAACATTTAATTAACTAATGAAGCTAAGAGCATATTCAAAGTACTAACTGCATTTGTACATTTAGAGTTTGATTCATACAGTATAGCTCATAACGTTTGGAGAACTACTCATAATGTTTTGTCATGCATTAGATTAATAGCAGCAGGTGCAACATAACAACACTTTCTTCCCCAGTAATAAAAGAAAAATGAAAATTCAAAGGTTTAAATGATGCAAAACCTGCAAGGTAGAGACAGTTCCACGAAGTCACCAACACATTGTCAAACTTAATATCGCCAGCAATAGATTAAGATCTGCTAATGAAGATTTAAAGTGCTCAGTTCAATATGACATGTGACTGTTTCACAGCATAAAGCAACAAGATATAGTAAGCAATAAATACTTTCCTGCTTTCTGAAGTACAACTCCAATGCCTAATACGTGAACAATATTTAACAAACAGAGGGAGAGAGGGGAACCTGAAAATGTGAAACTGGCTGTAGTGATGAGATTCAGAGCAGCTAAGACTCAACACACAGCACACCCCCATGGAGCCAGCCATAAAACATGCATTTTCATTAACCATATAAATCTATATTAATATGAATGTATTGATAAACTTCTTCGTATGGAACACAACGGAAGCTATATAAGTATACTAAATTCAATCTTAAGTATTCAATTTGTATTAAAAGACGTAGAGAACATATAAGTAGGGATACTTTTATATGATTTGACTTACAACATTAACTCCAACATACAGATTTGAATATAGCTTTCCATTAACAAAAAACATGGTGATGCCTAGCTCATTTCATATGCTCACACTGTAGATTTTATCATTTCATTAACCAAAAAAAGTCGTGCTTTCTAAATCTCATATGAACTACAAATTCAAATTAACATATCATACGCGAGCATCAATGTGTTAACCCATTTACACAAACAAAAACACTGCTCCCAGCTTTCAATCTCTAGTATAATGAAACAACAAGCAAAGAAGAAATAATCAATTTCAAAAAAATAAGAACAACATTCGAACAATCAAAAGAAAAAAAAATGCTTTTTCTTAGAATTAAAATCTATTCTTGGCCTAACTATTTAACTTATCAGCTTCACGATATTAATAGTGGAGCACTTAGCCAAACAATTGTTTAAAAGTCAAGATTTTCTTCAGCACGTTTATCACTAAAACACACCTCACGCAGCATAACACCCTATAGAAAAGTCATGATGCAATCCGGACGTAAAAGAAGAATTTTCAAGAGCACTCAACACTCATTTATCCAAAAAAATAACTGAATAAAACAAAAACAAAGCTAACGTTTTCATGATCCATGTGCCGAAGAAGCTTGATCTCACGCAGAGTCCTCTTCGCATCAATTTTATTGTCAAAAGCATTCGCTATCTTCTTCAACGCCTCATGTTCATTCGTCTCAGCATTCAAAGCAGAGCTTTTCCAGATAAATTAAAACCAAAAAAAAGGAACAATTAATAATTAACACAAGCAAAACATCAATTGTGCGGAAGTGGAAAATGAAAAGTAAGTTACCAAACGATGCCGTATGCGCCTTTGCCGATAGGCATGATTGGGGGTTTGTACTTAGCAGTGACCTCGAATACGTTGCCGAAGATATTATACTGGATGAATCGGCCACCGTGGCTGAAGGTAGACGGTATGTGATCCATAGGCGGTTGCGGAGGCGGCGCAGCCTCCGCTTCCGACATCAAGGTGTCTGCCGGCGGAACCCCACCCTCCATTTTCTCACTGTGTTCAGAAATGAGATTTCGCCGGAACGAGACATGAAGGAAATCGGTTTTCAGAAATGAGATTAGGGCTGAGAGAATTGGGGGAAAGTTATTTATTATCTAACATAAAATAAATAATAGTGTTATAACTATTTAATATTTGAATGTTAACAAAAACCTTGATTTGGCCTAGCGGAAAATACGTATTTTATTCTTCTATTGGCGCAGGTTCGATTCTTCTTAGTTACAATTTAGAAAACAGTTTTTAGAAACGTTATAAATACATTATTTTTAATAACACATATAGATAACGCTTTTCGTAAAAGCGTTAAGTATTATATGCATCTTAGATAACAGATTCGTTAAAAGTGTTACGAACTGTTATCTTTACAATACATATATAACAGTTTTTTCTAAAACTGTTATTAAAAGAAAAAAAAACGCACATAGATAACGGTTTAGAAATAAACCGTTATCTATTTTGTGTTATGTATGTATAAATTTCTAGTAGTAAGACGCATACACACTCAACTACGAAATTAATCTGCAAAACATGTCTATCTAACTGAAAGCTATATCTAGTATTTATAGATAGACTTCATGGGCTTGGTTTCTAGAAGCTTGTAACTGCTGGCCCATGTGCTCCACAATTCTCGCTGGTTGTTATGCTGCGCAATAGTGACAGGAATTGTGGAACTGACTAGTGGACAGTTTTGTTGACTCCTTGAAATGTGGAACCGTAGTCTCCACTTTAGCGCATAACCCTTCAACTGCCAAGACTCGGTCTTCCCTCCAGTCTTCATCGATCTACTCAGCATTCCAAGTCAACAAGATTCCACGTGGCAGTCGAGCTGGACACCATTGGCATGTTGCACCAGATGTTTAGGTCAACAACTCTGTGAAGAACACAAAAACACAAATTGTTAGGTCAGCAAACTAGATAACACAGAAATAAATATACCTAACAAACTCCCCCTGTTTTTGTGCCTTCTTCACAACACCCTCTACGAGAAGCTCCCCCTTAATATGATATGCCTGCAAGAACAATTTCCAACACAGAACAGTAACATTGATGATAATGCAGCAACATTATCAAACATCACAGGCAAATCAACAACCAGCACAACATCCTATGAAATAAAAAAAAGAAGCATTTTATCAGTGCATCAAAAACATTCATCAGTGCATCAAAAAATACGGGGGTAAAGTATCATCATCCATCACATAAAAAGGAAAAATAAAAATAAACTTTGTTTTTGTTTCCCACAACATTTGTTTCTTGTTTCAAATGACCACCACTATGGTCCCCTCACAATCTCTCATCTTCTGCCTCCTCTTCTTCCTCATCTCCATCTTCCTCGTCCTCTGCTGCTTCTGCAACCGCGGCTCCAGCGTCTCCTCTTGCTACTGCAACATCTGCGACGTGGTCTCCCCCTTGTTGTGCAAGAAGGCAAGCCTGAAGAGATGGTACGAGTGCAACAAGGGTAGAGAGCGCACCAACCAACTGTTGAACAGTTGCTGGGGGCAGTTGAATACCAGAAGGGGCAGAGACAGGAACAGCTGGGTTACGCCAAGGAAGGTCAGCCACCTTGCTTTTAATAAAAAGAGAAGGGTGGATGGTGTACAATGGCGCCAGTTCAGCTTCATGACTCCTGACAATAGATGTGAAACCTTGAAGGGCGAGGACCCTGCAAATAAGAGAGGGAAACGACATAGAGGAGATCTGAGACTTGGCGGAGAGGGCAGCAAGCTGATCAAAGACGATGCGTCCAATGTTGCAGCGTTTGTGGAGTCCTACAAGGTACAATAACACTCCATGCTGTTGAGTGACAACAGTGGAGTTGGAAGAGACAATCCAATTATAGGTTAGGACCCTGTGTAGGACAGAATAGAGATGCGAGAGCCACGAGGTCTTCATAGGCTGAACCCATTTAGACCTTTTCCCGCCAGTAATCACCTTGGCAACCGCATCCAGATTAGAAACGAGAGCACCCTCAACATTTGGTAACTCAAGAGCATTGTTGATGGCCTCCGCCGAAAAATCAAAGACAGAATTATAGAGATATATCTTGCCAAACTTAGTCGAAGAGGGATCACCGAAAGAGGAATGCAGGTTACAGTAAAAATGGCGTACCACATTTTTGACAAACGGAGGGATGTTGAAAACTGTACCCAGAAGCCCCCGGGAACTGAAGAAAGCAAGCAGATTGGTTTCCTCGAAGCTGGTCTCATCCACCGTTCGTTCGCTCACACAAGGAAGATTTCAGAGACGCTTCCACTTGACAGCCGCCGATTCATCATAGAACTGGAGACTGAGCGCCTGTTCCGCGTCCAAAGGGGAATCTGGCCCATCTGAAGTTTCTGAGGTGGGAGCCACCGACTTGCCTTTGAGAGCAGAAGAAGTGGGTTCCATCTTAACCGCGGCCGGTGAGAGGAGGCGTTGCCGCTTGGGAGCAGACGAGACCTCATCCTCACTGTCATCTTGGAGGACAACAGTAGGCGTTCCTTTAGACTTCTTGGCTAGACTCGATAGCCTAGAACCTTGGGTGGCCGGTTTATTGCTAGTGGGACAGGTGGAGAGGACGAACGGGAGAGCGGCGACATTTGTATCAGTGGAACTACGGCCACTGTCGTGACTGGTGGAGGAGTTTCTGTTTCATCGACTGGAGGCGCAGGCTCAGCCTCTACAGGTCCAGGAGTAGGGATCGGGAGAGTCGCGACTGGAGGCGGAACGGGTGAATCTTCTGTGGATACCAGAGGAACGGTGAGTGGACATGGAGAAGTAGTAACTGGTGGTGGAGTAACAGATGGTGGAGTAGTAGCTACGGTGGTGTGGAGAGATTGTAACAGACCAGGGTTCGCCGCCAGTAACGCTTGGAGTAAGGCTGTAACATCTGGAGTTTGGGGAGAAGCCATGGCGAGAGAATTTTTTTTTTTTTTTTTTTTTTTTTTTTTTTTTTTTACTGTGGAATGAAAGGGTACTTGATTCTTGATGGTTGGTGGATAAGAGATGTAGAAGAGGGATTTGTTTTGTGTAAATCAAGAATCGTATCAGTATGGGGAGATGTGAAGATTTGAAATAGGAAGGGAAAAAGGTAGGTGGGTTTAGGGTTTTGCAGCATAGTGGACAGCAAGTCAGAAAGATAATGATGAGAGGAAAAACTGGCGACGGTTCAGTGTAACAGACGCCTCATCTCTACCTGACAAAATCTAAAAATACGCCACCCAACAGTTATAACCCACTACCATGAGAGAGAAGAGTTATACATAAGGAAATCAAACATAGAGTATGTGTTACAGAAAACACACATTGCTGATGTTGAGAGAAACAATTTTGAGAACAAGAAGGAAAGTGAAAACCAATCTAACTTGCTCTGTTGTGTCAACTTCTGTTGCAACATCCACCCGGTTTGTATAGAGAAAATATGTGCAGAACTACAAGAATCCAAGGGTTAGTGAGCGTAGATTGCATCGTCGCAGCGAACGCCGTGCCCCAAGCCTTTCACCCTAGAAGGCAGTCGCAGTTGCAATCCTTTTGTAAGGTAGCATCGTCGCAGCGAAAGTCGTGCCCCCCAAACTACTTGGATTGTTTACCACACAGATACATAAAAACATATAGGAGAAAAACACCAGGCTTCAGATTATAGAATATGTTGACTAGGTTGTTATACCAGCAAGTTAGACACATAAGCTACACCCTTTGAAATAAAAAACAAGATATTTATATGGGTGTAGCAAACCAACCTTTTTAATGATAAAAGCAAAGACCAAGAGATTTCCGTAAGTATACGAATCTCTCATGATCCAAGGGTTTTGTAAATATGTCAGCAACTTGGTTCTCCGTTTTCAAATACTCAAGTTTGATTACCTCTTGTTCCACCAACTCTCTAATGAAATGGTGTCTTATGTCGATGTGTTTTGTTCTTGAGTGTTGAATAGGATTTTTGGAGATGTTTATGGTACTCATGTTGTCACAGTACAGAACCAGGTCATTGTTGTCCAGCCCATAATCACTCAACATCTGTTTGAGCCACAGTAGTTGTGTACAACAGCTGCCTGCTGCAACATATTCAGATTCAGCGGTGGACAAAGAAACACAATTTTGCTTGCGACTATGCCATGACACGATGTTGTTTCCTAGGTAAAAACAGCCGCCACTGGTACTCTTGCAATCATCCACATCTCCAGCCCAGTCAGAATCACTAAACCCTATTAAGCTCATATTCATATGTTTAGAAAAGAAGATTCCTAGGTCTAATGTGCCAGCAACATACCTGATGATTCTTTTAACAGCTTTAAGATGAGAAATTTTGGGTTTAGCTTGATACCTGGCACAAACACATACGCTAAATATCAAATCTGGACGAGTGGCTGTTAGGTACAACAGGCTTCCTATCATTGATCTGTAAAGTGTTGGGTCAACATCCTCTCCAGCATCATCTTTAGTTAGCTTTTCTATAGATCCCATAGGAGTTTTCATGTGTTTTGTACCTTCTAGGTTGAACCTCTTTATCATCTCTTTGGCATATTTGCTTTGAGAGATAAAGATGCCATCTTGTCCTTATTTAACTTGAAGTCCAAGAAAGTATGTGAGCTCGCCTACGATGCTCATCTCGAACTTAGTAGACATAGCACCTGAAAAGTTAGTCAACATGTTACGTAATGTAGAGCCAACAATCATATCATCAACATAAATTTGAGTAATAAGAATGTGTTGATCTTCCCTTTTGATAAACAGTGTCCGGTCAGCAGCACCTCTCACAAACCCGTACGTGAGAAGGAAATTTGTGAGGTGCTCATACCAAGCTCGTAGTGCTTGTTTGAGACCGTATAGTGCTTTCTTCAGTCGGAACACATAATCAGGCTTGTGGGGATCCTCAAACCCTTTTGGTTGTTCCACATAGACCTCCTCCTTGAGTTCACCATTGAGAAACGCTGCCTTCACATCCATCTGGTATAGATTGATGTTGAGATGACATGCGACAGCAAGCAACAATCGTATGGACTCAAGTCATGCTACTGGTGAAAATGTGTCATCAAAGTCGACTCCTTCGACTTGAGTATACCCTTGGGCTACTAAACGTGCTTTGTTACGCACAATTGTTCCCTTCTCATCAGACTTGTTCTTAAAAATCCACTTTGTGCCAATAACATTTCTGTTGGCTGGTCTTGGAACAAGGTACCAAACATCACTACGAACAAACTGGTTTAGTTCGTCATGCATAGCGTTTATCCAGAATTCATCAGGCAAAGCCTCTTTGACATTCTTTGGTTCTATCTTTGACACAAAACATGTTACACTTTCAGCCGTAGAGCATATAGAGTACAAACACGCCATGTCTCTATAGTTGACAAGATGTTTACGTCTGGTCTGAACACCATCCTCAACATTTCCTATTACTTGAGATAGTGGATGGTTTTCTCTCACTCGACCTGAGGGTTCTTTTTGGGGGGGAACCTCTTGAGCTTGAGTCTCAACTTGTTCTACTTCTGGCTCCTGCTGTGTCTCCACATCACTGTCAGTTGTTGTGTTGGATGGATCAATTTGTATCTCAACAGGAGGTGTAACAACTCCCCCTTGATATATGCCGTCATTTGATTCCACCTCTTTGTTTATATCACCTGCATCATCAAACACAACATTAACAGATTCTTGTATAGTCTTAATGCGGAGATTGAACACCCTGTATGCTACACTGTTTGTCGAGTACCCAACTAATACTCCTTTGTCACTCTTATCATCAAACTTTGTTAGATACTCACGATCATTTAAAATAAAACACACACACCCGAAAACACGAAAATGTTTTAGGTTAGGTTTTCTTCCCTTAAGTAGCTCATACGGTGTTTTGAATGATCCTGGACGAATGTTGACTCGGTTGTTGATGTAACAAGCGGTGTTAACTGCCTCAGCCCAGAAATGTTTTGCCATTTGTTTTGAGCTTAGCATGACCCTTGCCATCTCAATCAAGGTCATATTCTTGCGTTCGACCACACCATTCTGTTGTGGGGTTTTTGGTGCTGCAAACTCTTGATACACGCCCTTTTCATCACAAAAGCTCGTGAATTTTGAATTTTCAAATTCACGACCATGATCTGACCTTATACGAGATATTCTAGCATAAAAAATGTTAGCAACACGTGCAAACATATTTCTAAACATCTCCAATGTTTCAGATTTTTCACGTAAGAAAAATGTCCATGTAAATCGAGAAAAATCATCTACCACAACGAGTACATACCTTTTACCACCAAAGCTTTCCACTTCCATAGGTCCTACCAGATCCATGTGTAGAAGCTCAAAGCATCGGTTGGTACCGAAGTGTTGCTCACGATGCTGTATGACAGGATGTGTGGCATGCAGCTGTTTACCTCTCTGACAGTCACCACAGACAATCTGGTCTGCCTTTCCAAGTTTGGGTAGACCTCGTACCGCATCCATCTTCACTAACCTGCCAAGATTTCGAAAGTTAGTATGACCTAATCGTCTGTGCCAGAGTATAACATCATCAACTTGTGCCTTGTTGCATTTTAGATTATCAGTCATATAACAATTGTCTGACGACCTTTGACCTGTCATGATACACAAGTTACTGTTATTGTAAACTTCACATGCATCTTTGGTAAAATTTACCAACATGTTACCATCACACAATTGACTTATGCTAATTAAGTTTGCCATAAGCCCTTGCACATGATATACATTTGTTAGGGCATGCAGGCCAGGCACATTAAGTGTACCTCTCCCTATGATTTTACCTTTTGAACCTCCACCGAAGGAAACATTTCCTCCGTCATAGATCTCATAGTTGGAAAGGAATGTTTTGTTACCTGTCATGTGACGAGAACATCCGTTGTCAAAATACCAAGAACCTGAAATGTTAGTTTTCAAAGCTCTGTAGACAACATTACATGTTAGATCAGTTTTCTTTACCCATATCATTTTGGGTTGCTGTGGTGACACAAAATTGGACTTGTCATCCTTTTTCTTTTGGTAACAGAAAGGTTTTATATGTCCTGGTTTCAAACAGTAGTGACATATATATTTCCTCCTATGTCTCTTACCCTTTTTCTTACCTTTCTTACCTTTCCCTGCTTGAGAGCTGCTTTGTTGTGCTGGTGAGTCTATGAGCGCAACATTTGCCTTGGCATTGGATGTTGCCCTTGCAGATGTGGACCCACGACACAACACAGTTGGTGCTGCATATCCAAGGCCTTGTTTGCTGGGATTTGCGCTGTCCAGGATTTCTTGGAGCGAATAAGTCCCAGTATTCCACTTGCGGATGGTTAGCTGTGCTTCTTCAAGTTGGGTCTTCACCTTGGTGAGCTCTATGTCACGTTGTGTGATCAGGGCTTCCTGCTTTGCTTGACACTCCTTGAGTCATGTTATCTCTGCTGTTGAGGTCATCAGATCTTGCGATTGTTGCTTCCATTTTACCAACAGCTCATCATACAACCTTTTTAATCCTAGGATTATTGTGGAGGCATGGTCATCACATTCTTCACCACAAGCAGAGTCTATATCATCCTTGATACTGCCTGCATCATCAACCGAGGCATTTAAGCAAAACAAATTTGAATAGTACTCAGAATCATACCTGTGCGAGAAAGCTTTAATGTCAGTGTGTTGATCTAGTGTTTCTTGAGTTGGAAGTGTTACGTGAAGTGCAATGTTTTCGAAGACTGCTTCATCAATATCTTTAAAGAACTCATGTTCATCATCATTCCATGACACCCAGTAGGACTTTCCCCTTTTTCGAAGAGTGTTGGCACACTGATTTGCGAAGTGCCCAAAACCTCTACATTCATGGCACTGAACATTGTCCAGCTTTGAGGAGTTAAACTTGAATACTTCGTTGGGTGCTTTCTTAACAGGAGGTCGCCTCGCACCATTGTCATCCTTTGGAGGTTGATAGTACTCTAATCGTGGTACATCTCGTTCCTTGGACTTTTCTTGACCTCGTTTAAAGCCTCTCACGATCCGATTAAACTTTCTAGTGATCATGGCAACATCATCTCCGTCTTGAATTTCTTCCACTTCTTCAGTTTCACTTGAGTCCAATAGCAGCTTACTGCACGAAGGTGATGATTGTCCTCCAGCTGTGAGTGCCACTGAGTCCTTCTTTGTGAACGTACCTCTTGCTACTAAATTCATCTCGTAGGTTTTGAAAGAATTCATGAGATCCGTAAACTTAAGGGCGTTCACTCCCAGTGTTGTTTCCACGGCTGTTACTTTCATATCAAACCTTGGATGCAACGTGCGGAGGGCTTTGGAGACAAGGATTTTGTTGCTAAGTGGATCTCCTAGGTCTTGACACTCGTTAGCGATGTCAAGAATCCTTTTTGTGTAGCTGGAGATATCTTCATCTTCTTCCATCTTCATGTTCTCGAATTGAGTAGCGAGAATGCGAAGTCTTGACTGCTTCACACTATTGTCTCCCTCACAATGTCTTTGCAGAATGTCTCACGCATCCTTTGCACACGTACAGTTTTTAATCAACTTGAACATGTTTGTGTCAACAGCTGAGATTATAGCATTTAATGCTCGATCATCAAACGTAGCAGCTTCGATCTGATCTCGTGACCAGGAGGTTTGTGGTATTGGAACCACATCACCTTCTGCGTCAGTTTGTTTTGGTGGTGACCACCCATTCTCCACAGATATCCATGCCCTTCTATCTAGCGACTTGATGAAAGATCGAGTACGTGACTTCCAATATGAATAATTCGAGCCATGCAAGATAGGAGGTCGAAATGCTCCAACGCTATTTGGATCCATTGATGTGTTAGAGTCATGATACAACCAGGACCACACTTAGTGTGTCGAGTGATGGCTCTGATACCACTTGAAAGTGTATCAACCTACTCTAAGTAATGTTTTGCGGAAGCTAAAGTAGAACACAAGATGTAATTTTGCGTAGGTTATGTTAACGAACAACCTACACGGCAGCCTTAGGGCCAAAAAGAATAATTAAAACAAGTGTTGGGCTATTACAATGTTTAGCACCACAACAACATCAACACTCTTACTAAAATACTAAACGTATGCTCTTAGAGAGTAAGACGCATACACACTCAACTACGAAATTAATCTGCAAAACATGTCTATCTAACTGAAAGCTATATCTAGTATTTATAGATAGACTTCATGGGCTTGGTTTCTAGAAGGTTGTAACTGCTGGCCCATGTGCTCCACAATTCTCGCTGGTTGTTATGCTGCACAATAGTGACTGGAATTGTGGAACTGACTAATGGACAGTTTTGTTGACTCCTTGAAATGTGGAACCGTAGTCTCCACTTTAGCGCATAACCCTTCAACTGCCAAGACTCGGTCTTTCCTCCAGTCTTCATCGATCTACTCAGCATTCCAAGTCATCAAGATTCCACGTGGCAGTCGAGCTGGACACCATTGGCATGTTGCACCAGATGTTTAGGTCAACAACTCTGTGAAGAACACAAAAACACAAACTGTTAGGTCAGCAAACTAGATAACACAGAAATAAATATACCTAACAATTATGATTAATTAATTGATTAATACTTATGATACCTTATTAATTTAGTGAACCTAAATTAATTTAAATCGAGACACGAACCTTTCCTAAGGGTCTCTTATTATGCAAAGTTTACTAGAATTTCTGATTCTTATGTTGGATTTAATTGTCTCAATTATATTAATTGAAACAAGCAATCAATTAGTTATATAATTAGTAACCGTTTGGTTTCTTTGAACGAAGTTAAGATTTTCGGAGAAAACAATAAGTTTAGATGTTATTTAGTAGAACATATATGAAATCCTAGAACATATGAATCTTTATGTCTTCACTCAATAGAAATATTATAAGAACTCGAGCGTCTCTAAATGCGATTCATTATCTAAAGGTTCATCAAGGAAGTGATAACCAAGGAACGAGAAGGAGAATCAGGTTTACAATCTAATACTGGTTTCCAGGTGGGTTTACTACAAACTATACTTTCGCTGTAATGAAACATGTTTTAAGAAAATGTCAAATGATTGTCATGTATAAATTTATTTGCGTTTTATGTGTGACTCCTATCTGTGTTGAATCATCTGAGTGATCAACGTATATAATCGATCGGATCTTGAGCCATGTGAACGTACTGGCCAAGGTTAGTGTACACAGAAGCCGTGGACTGTGAGCCCATTGGGCCGGTTCCGGTGAAGGGATGCGTTTGCGGAAGAAGGCCTTCTTCCCCAGCGTAGTTACAGATATGGATAATACAGAAAGGAAAGAAAACGGTACTATACCAAGTTTATGAAAGGAAAAAAAATGAATGTTTAGTATTCACAAGTTATTTCAAGATTCTTGTGTGATACTGTTGAACGCATGACGATAAAATGATTTGTTTTAGGCATAACCCACAGAGTATATCAAGTACTCAGCCCTGCTTGTATTTTCAAACACTTGCAGGTTGAACAGGTATGACGTTGGCGGATGTGCTGAGAAGTTGGTTGCTTGTCTGTCAAGTTAACATTTTGGAAATAGGTTTATATCTTAATATATAAATCTATTTATTTTAAGTCTTCCACTGAACTCCGTATTATTATCTTTTGTTATAGTTGACTGGTTTCGTGAACTAGCAATATCGAACCATATGATATTACGTTGTTGACTTTGATTAGCGTAATCCTTTTTAGGCCTCGTTTTTCGAACCTTGTACTGAAATTAAGCTTGTGGCCTAAACTCTTTTGTTAAAGTAATGTTATCTTCTTCATGTATATTTTGTCCAAGTGTTACTTAAATATTAAATTATACGGTTCCATCCTTGTGCCCCTTTCTTTCCCGCTTCTTTTATCTGTCACAGCCCAATTTCTTAACCCTATCTTAGTTAAGCAATTAGGCCATGACTCGATTATCTTAGGAAACTCTTGGAAATGAAAACTAATCTCAAAGATAATTGAGTCAAATTCTCGCAAGGATTTCAGGGCAGACTTGACACTTCAACTTCAAAAGCTCATAACTTACTCATCCGGACTCCGAATTGAGACCCGAATGAACCGTTAGAAAGGTATTGAAAAGATCTTTAAAATGGTACACATTTTTCATGAATTCGGATAGATGGGACGCATGGAAAAAGGGGTTTCAACCTGCTGCCCTGTTTCTAGCGAAAACAAAACTTGCACAATTTATGAACTAGAGTTTCAAATTACCAAAGGTGAAACTCCAACAACCAAGAAAAAGGGTTGAACATGATGATTCACAAAGAAAATACCAACAAGGATTTCATAAGCTAACCAAGCATAATGGTACCAAACATTCAGATTAACAACTAAAGAAAACTAAGGTTCACAACGGAAAGAGCGGTTGAGTTATATGTATGACGACATATAACTCAGGGCTTACAAGTATGTTTCAACAAAGTTCAACAAAATAACCATAACCCATTCAATAGTTTACATGTCAAAATAACTACAGTGTTCAGCTCCATCGCCATCTCCCAGCTCAACCTGCATGTTTAGAAATACATGCAGGGCGTGAGTACATAAAGCACTCAGTGGACACATGCCAAAAACATTGAAAACTTGCTCTTAGAGCTATATAATTGACTTGCCAACTTTAGCATATACATGGTTTTAAGAAATAAACTGCATATGCTTCTTAAAACTTATATCTTTTCTTTTCTGAAAACAATGAAACTGAATATGCATATAATGTGTCTGCAGACAAGTATCTTAATCTGTAATACCATATCTACTTTCTTGTGTTGAGAGGTAGGCCTCCCCCTCAAACACTCTGACCGGCCAGTCCGCTCACCGGCTCACGGTCTAATGTGTACACAAACCCTTACCGGCAGCTCGTCCGGCATAGGGCCGATATCGTAATTCTGTCGTAGATAGGTACATGCAACATGCTCAAAAATAGGCAAGTCAACTTCTTTAAACATAAAAACATATCATCATAAATAATTCTTTAGCACGTGCATTCTTTAGTTAGAAAGCCCACCCGAAGGGTATAATCTATTTAACCCGAGGCTTCGTCTCTTTCTTTCTTTTCTTCTTTCTCTTTCTCAGCTGAACCTTACATAAATAAAACATTTAAGAATAAGAAATCTTACTCTTTTCTATGGAATCATCAATTCATAATCTCATTCTTCTTCTTGTAATTTACTTGATTATCAATTAGTATAACTATAATTTCTTCGACTTTTGCATCCTTCTATCTTAACATTATATTCATCACTTATCTTATCTATGTTATTACATCACTTCTTTACATACGAAACTAACAATTTCTAACTCTTACATACTTGGCTAATAAAATCCCATAAATTCACATTAGCCACTATATTCATTCCTCATCTTAAATACTTCATTAAATCAAACAAATAAAATCTCTATATATAAGTTTAAATCATGCCCTTCTTCTTGAAGATTTAAAATCTTAATGTAAGAGTGACTCTATCATTAATCTCTTGGTTCAACCATGCTTAATATGGCTTAATAAACTCTAATGAATCATCATTCCATCTTAATAATATCAACCTATATATAAACTTAGAAACTCCATCATCTCACTAAATTTTGAAAGTTCATTTCTAATAATTGAAATATTCTAAATAAATTATTCTAGACATTATTCATACCAATGAACTCAAATATGATATCAATTTAAATAAATAAAATCAAAATCCCATAGCTCTTCATTTCTACTATTTTCGAAAATTTCACTAATTTTCATATCTTGATTTTTCCTCCAATTTCTTTCTAATCTTATGGTTAAACATACTCAATTGCATGAATAAAATAATTTAAGCGTAGAATCACATAATATTAACATAAATTTAAACTCAACCCTAAAGCCATATCCTTATCTAAGTCATCATATTTCTACATATTCTTCCACTTTAAGCATACTTTAATCATGAGATAACAATAATTTCACTAATACTTCAAATTTAAACTCTCCATCATCATGCTTCAAAACCATACTTTGATCAAATTGAAATACATAAACATGATAGAGAATAGCTATTTACCTTCAATTCACTATGCTTTATACTTGATAGGGCTTGAAATCACACTATTTTTGCTTGGGATGAGAAAATTTTATGGTGTTGGCTATGGTGTAATTTTCAAAAATTTGATGGAGGTAGAAGATGAAAATTTTGTTTGGTATCTATCATGAATAGTAACTTATTATGTATTTATATAGATAATAATTAATTTATTTAAAATTAATTAAATTTGATATTTATCATGAATAGTACCACTATATTTTTATTCAAATTTCTACCATATTCTAGAATATTCTAGAGAATTTAAGAAATTTACTTCTTTATGGTTATCTCTACATGAGATATTAACACTCTTAATTCATGCTTAAGTCACACTTAGGTCATCCCTCTTCACTAATTACAACTAAGGGCTTTGAATTTTAAAATTTATAGTTTTATCTACTAAGGATGCAAAGCCTTTTTAACTCTAATTAGCAATTAAGTACTAATTAAGATTTAAGGGTATTACATTATCCAACCCCGAGTCACGCCCCGATTGATCCGTCCTTTGGAAATTGGGGCTATGACAACACCTCGCGCGCGTGGCTCAGCCTGGGATACGCGACGCCTAGTTAGCGGTCTCCAGAGATAAGCGGGCATTGACTCGTGTTCTCGGCTCTCTTTTTTATTCTCTCGTCATTTCTCGATCTTTTCTTGTACCATTTCCAACTTTAGCACTCGTTTGAGCTTGTGATCCTGAAACATAAATTGAAACGTAAATCGAGCTCGAAACAACATGCAAAATGGGTAAACTACAAGAATAAATTAAGATGATGAATATACGAGTTTAGACGACTAAAAAGAGGCTAGACAATCCCTCCACACACAAAACTTTTATTGCTCTCAAGCATAACCTGGTCTAAAATGTCCATTAATTTTTTTTAACACGACATGCATTTTTGACAAGACTTCAAATCGTTCCCAAAATCAATCTTTCTATCATCACGTCATGTCACATAGAGATCACAGAAGTAAGTGGCCCACTTAGACTAGATATTCATCAATTCGAACAAAACAAAATTATGATGCAAACGGTAACATCGAGATCACATAACCGGCTAGAGTTTTTATTCATCACTTTATTAGCGTATCTTTCTCTTTTCTTTTATTTTCTTTTCAACATGAGGAATATTAAGGAAAATGTTCACTGGGTATGTACTCTGAATGTTCGGGTTTTCCCGATGTGGTTTTTCATACCCATCTCTTTTATAGATTTGAATTTTGATTAAGGGAGCGAGGTAGAATCCTTATATACTCATATCTTAATGATCTCACAAAGTTAATTAGAATAATGTCAAGTTATATGGTCATTGTCGTGAGGTGTGAACAATTAGAGATTCCTTAATGTATCCCCACACGGTTTCCCGTGCTCATGGTTCCCAGACGAGCAGAGACCTCTTGACAAGTTCAATTTTCATTATTAAACAACAATACGCAATAAGTGGTACTAAACAACTAGCCAGTCGAATCAATCAATTCATACCATTATGCATCACTATTTTTAACATTCTACTAAGATTAAGAATCCGGTCACAAGTTCCCCACATTCTTACGTTCATCTAACGTTTCATAACACGAATCAAGTCAAATTAATCAAGTCTTTCAAATCATATCATATCGTAAACACATGCCACGACTCGATTCAACCACAAGATATCAAGACAAAGTAACTTAAGAACAATCAAAATTTTGCAACAAACAAGATACTAAAATAAAGGACGAATGCATGTACTTAAAAGGTATTCCTCCCCCCTACAAAGATAGAGCAATGCGTTCATTGCAGAAAGTAAAGAGCTATAGAGTAGAGATAAGAAAGACATCCCTGAAGTGCTGCATTCGGTGCAAAACGAGAAAAAGAACAACTTGAAAATTAACTAAAAAACAAATGTAAAAAACAAAGGTTAGCGAATCACACACTTACACGAAAGGATAAAATACAATAAATGTACCTCAACAGTGAGACGAAGGGCGGGTGGTTTGTCCGCCAAAAGTCCAAGATGATCATTGTTGTTGTATCTCACGGAAGATCTTGTTTTGCTCCTCCATCGCCTTGTGATGGGATTAATATTTGGCATGTTGGGCGGCGAGTTGCTGGGACTTGTTGTCAAGGCAGGTGTTGATGACACGGATGTCTGAGCGTATCTTGCTAATGCCGGTGGTGACGGTGTTTGCGAACTGCTCCCATTGGGAGTTACACTAAGGGTGGGTGGGTTTCCCATTGTGATTGGGCACTCCATTGCGATTAGGAACCCCATTGTGATTGAGTACCCCAATCGAATCCTTCGGTAGCATCCGTCGTGTTATAACTTAGCCAAGCAGCGTCGGCTTCCTCGTCATCTTCCTCCTTGGCTTCCTCCTCAGATTGGGCCTCTTCATTGGCCTCCATTTGAATTTCACCCGCCTCGTCTTGGTCTTGAGTTTCTTGGGAGGAGACTTGAGCATTGAGATATCGCCTCACACAATGGCGTCTCTCTTGTGGCACCAACTCTGTCTTGTGAAAGAGCGAACGGTGCTCCTCTCAGCTCGTGTATATCAATCTTCTTGGTGTTGATGAACTCATTGTTTGGGGGATCTAGGCCACCCGCACGGATAAGGTTGAGGTGAATGGTCACGGAGGTTGCGAGTTGGAGCAGGGATGCATGGGCCTGCTTCCGGCGTTGGATTGATTGGATGGATTCGAAGATGAAGGAGGAAGGACAAATCTTCTTCTTGTTGATTGGGCAGTGGAGTAGGAAGCACTCCACTGTGTTGACCTTGTTTGCTTGCTCATTACCCGATATGCAATAGGCGATGAATTTGTGTAGTACGCCTATCTCTAGATCTCTTAAGAACTTGCTGGGCATGCTTCCAGATGTCCGATTCTCGAAACCTATCAACTCATGCCAACCAAGATTGAGATTAAATTCCGGGGGCACCCGATGGTACCCCGAAGTAGGAAATCCAAAGATGGATTTCATCATAGAAGCAATCACAGTATGAAATAAACCACGATAACGGAATTTAAATGATTTTAAATCCGCAACAACATCAAAGTAGTCAGAAATTCAAATCCTAACTGCTTGAAACAATCAACTTCTAGTCTAGCATATTTTTCGAGCCTAATATTTTTCAATAAGTGAGTCACTCTAGAAGAAATACATAAGCTATCCAATAGTTCCCAATCAATGATACGAGGTGCAGTGATTTCAGGTGATGTGTATCTTAGGTATAATTGTCCCTCGCTTGAGTTGTAGATGAAATCATGTATGGGGTGAAATTCGTCCTCGTTTCCTCCTTGGTGGCTAGATTCCCCAACTTCAGTGGTTTTTGATCTTTTCCACCCCATGCTAATTTTGTCAAACACTTGGTGGGCAAGGAAGGTATGAAGTTGGGATTTGGGGATTTTGATGATTTAGTGGTCGGAATTGAATTTTGTTCGTATATGATGGAAGAGAATTTGGAATTGATGGTCGATATGTAGAATTGTAGTGATTGGGTGAGTATGGAAAGAGTAATTGAAAGAGGAAAATTGGAGGGTTAGGGTTTGGGGAGTTGGGGGAAGATGAAGTGGAAGAAGTGGGTGAAATAAGGGGAGAAACAACTTAAAATAAGCTCCAGGCGTGTAAGTTAGCGGCCACGTAAAGGTCAGCGGCCTCTGAGTGGTGCTCTCAGGGGTGGGTGCAAGTCGCTGATTTTTTTTACGAGAGGTACGGTTTCGACCACTGACTTGAGGGATGGGTGTCGTTGGGCGCGAGATTGGCGTTGGGTCAGTGGCCATGTGTGTGCCGCGGTCGCTGACCATGCCTCATATGAATTTTCTTCGTGCTCTTCTCCGCGGGTGCTGAGGTCCTGCGCCCGCTGACTTAGCCTCTTGTCGGGTCGTTTTCGAACTGTGGATTTTCTTATCTTTTTGTTTCTCACCCAGGTGTCCTCCTAACTCGGTAATACCAACGAACAAAGAAAAAGATAAAAATTTAAAATTAACAAAACAAAGAAGATGAAAATTAAAGGACAAAAATATGGGAAAAAGAGCGTGAGTGGTCTCCCACGAAGCGCTTGTTTCACGTCGTTAGCTTGACGAGATGAAATTAATTCAACGGGGGATTTGAGACAGGCGTTGACTCCAAAACTTCGAGCATTGAATCGCCTTCAATGTACGGTTTTACCCAATGTCCATTTACTCAAAAAGAGTCCTCCCCTTCGTTATTATAAAGTTCAACGCCCTCGGATGGTAGTATGCCTTTGATCATGAACACGCCGCTCCATCTAGATTTGAGTTTGCCCAAAAATAATCGAAGTCTTGAATTGAAGAGTAGAACTTTCATTCTGGGATTTAATTCTTTGTGCACAATTCGTCTGTCATTGATCCTCTTCACTTTATCCTTGTATATTCGTGCACTCCCATACGCCTCGTTCCTAAACTCATCTAACTCGGAAATTTGGAGTGATCTTTTCTCGGTGGCATTATCGAGGTCGTATGTCGCTGCCTTGATTGTCCAATATGGTTTGTGTTTTACTTCGACCGAAAAGTGGCACGCCTTCCCATACACAAGACGGTACGGGATCATCACAAGAATGCTTTTGAAAGCCGTCCTATATGCCCATAAGACATCATTTAGCTTGACTGCCCATTCTTTTCGGGATGGTTTTACGGTTTTCTCCAATATGGCATTCACTTGCCTATTGCTCGTTTCTGCTTGCCCCGAGGTTTTTGGGTGGTATGGGGTTGCGACTTTGTGTGTGATCTTGTTCTTCTTCATCAATCTTTCGAACATTTTGTTGCAAAAATATTTTTCTCCATCGCTAATGATAGCTCGAGGAAATCCAAACCTACATAAGATGTTTTCCTGCACAAACTTGAGAACAATATTAGCATTGCAAGTCCTAGTAGAGATGACTTCAACCCACTTGGACACATAGTCAACGGCTAATAGAATGTAATCGTATCCAAAAGATTTAGAGAAAGGACCCTTGAAATTAATACCCCACACGTCAAAGATTTCAACTACCAAGATGTTTTGGAGAGGCATCTCGTTGAGGCAGCTTATGGCTCCAACTCGTTCACATCTATCGCATGCCAAATAAAATGCTTGAGCGTCCTTGAATAGAGTTGGCCAAAAGAGCCCGCTTTGAAAAATTTTATGTGCCGTCTTTTGTCCTCCAAAATGGCCTCCACATGGGGATTCATGGCAGAAATAGAACACTTGTTCTTGCTCGGAAATCGGCATGCAATGTCGGATTACACTATCCTTTCCAAGCTTGAAAATATAGGTTCCTCCCAAAAATGTTGGCATACCAAGAAGTGATCGCAATTTCAGAAATATTTTCATAAGAAAAACTGTCAGAAGCACAAGATGTATCAATTTGAGAGTGCTCAATGCGAGAAAATGGTCGGCCACAAAATTTTGACTTCATTTCTTATCCTTTATCTCCACATCAAATTCTTGCAAAAGTAATACCCATCTAATTAATCTAGGCTTAGCTTGAGGTTTGGTCAATAAATACCTCAAGGCCGCACGATCGCTATGAATAATTACCTTAGATTCTAGAATATAAGATCAATATTTGTCTAAGGCAAATATTATGGAAAACACCTCTTTTTCAGTGGTGGTGTAATTTACTTGAGTCGAGTTCAAAGTCAAACTGGCGTAGTAATTCACACGAAACATATTATCAACTCGTTGACCCAAAGGAATAGAATAATTAGGGTCAATGACAATGGGAGCATAAGTCAATTTTTCTTTCAGTAGATTAAAAGCATGCAAAAAAGAGTCATCAAAATTAAATGGAATATCCTGAGCTAGTAAATGATAAAGGGGTTGATAAATTTTAGAAAAATCTTTAATGAAATGACGGTAAAACCCTGCGTGACCTAAGAAACTTCTAATTCCTTTGACATCTCTAGGTGGGGGTAATTTTTCAATCACCTAGATTTTCTTCTTATCAACCTAAATACCTTTACTAGAAACAATATGACCAAAAACAATGTCATGTTTAACCCCATGAAGTGACTCTTTTCCCAACTCAATGTAAGACCACTTTCAACACATCTTTCAAGCACTTTTTCAATTTCAAGCAAACAATCATGAAAAGATGAGCCAAATACCAAAAAATCATCCATGAAGATCTCGACAAAATCTCATATCATCTCGGAGAAGATGGACATCATGCACATTTCAAAGGTACTGGGTGCATTGCATAGTCCGAATGACATCCTCTTATGTAACGTCCCGTATTTTCCTCAACCATAAAAATAACATTTGAAACCCGTAAACAAAATATTTTGAAATAACTGTAGCGTGGAAGCCTTTGAAATAACCTTTGAATCTTTAAATAATAAATAACGGGACTTTAAATCAAATCATCGAGAATATCTCTTGGTGGAAAATAAAATAAAGCTAAATTAAAAACGATGTGTCATACTGCCGCCACCACGCCACTGCCCGACTCCTTAGCCTGAAAAATAAAAAATATAAGAGGGTGAGTATATCCACATACTTAGTGAGGAACACGTAACAGCCAATATTTAAACGACACATAACGAATAATGCAAATGCCCGTAGAATGTATCGCACGGTGGGCTCTTACCCCAAGAACCCTTTCGGATCGCAGATCCTTTACTGATCCCTGGCCTCGTATAATGTATATGCACGGTGGGCTTTTACCCCAAGAACCCTTGCAGATTCCGGATCCTTTACTGAATCTCTGGCCTTCGTACGCTTGCACAAGACTTTTAATATATCACGTAGGTTTGACATTTCAACATAACAGTCACACATACAGTGAAAATATTAGCAATTACATTTAACCATAAAGGACATCCCTCACCTGATAAATACTTCAATCGAGATAGCCAAACGATAACAATTAATAGACCACAGAGTTGCACCTAGAATGAGATTTTAATTCAATAAATTAAATATATCTATGCATATATTATACACAACACACGCATACTTATATATATAAACGCACTGTATCTATATATATATATTATCGCACACTTAGAAGTATATATATATATATCATATTATAGGCTCACCCGTCACACACATACACACTGTATACTTATATATATGTATATATATAATCACATGCATAAATATGTACATAAAAGCACATACACACACTTATATAATTATATACCACACGCTGCACTCACACATATACACTATATATATAATAACACACACCTCACGCACACATATATATAATATCTCACACTCACACACATACATATAGATGATTATAATTAAAATAATTGAATTATCTCGTGAAATCACTTTTCTTTCTACTATATAAAAATTTGGAAATTTGAGTGTGAATATGTGGGAGAAAGAACGGCTGATTTATATACTGTGTGGGAGAAAATAAAATTTGTGGGATATATATATAGTAGGAGTAACTAGGGTTTGGATTAAATAATATATAAGTCTCCTTAAAAATATAACAACCATAACTAATAGATATACTTTAAAATTTCAAATTGGTAAAATAATAATTAGAAATCCATAATATTAAATATAGTATATATATATATATAGCTTTTAAAAATTAGGGTCGTTACATCCTATATGCGTATGTGTCGAATGGGCTCGTGAATGCCGTCTTGTCTTGATCCTCCGGTGCGATGGCAATTTGATAGTATCCTGAAAGACCATCAAGAAAACAATAAAAATCATGTCCAGATAATCTATCTAACATTTTATCAATAAAAGGAAGAGGAAAATGGTCCTTTTTGGTGGCGGCATTTTATTTGCGGTAGTCGATGCACATCCGCCACCCCATGACGGGTTGAGAAGGAACAAGTTTCTGCTTGTCGTTTAGGACCACCGTGATTCCTCCCTTCTTGGGTACCACATGTACTGGGCTCACCCACTCGCTATCTGCAATGGGGTAGATGATTCCTTCCGCCAACAACTTGAAGATCTCCTTTTGAACCACTTCCATGAGGACTGGATTTAGTCTTCGTTGGCTATCTCATTTTGGAACAGCATCTTCCTCCAGAATGATGCGGTGCATGCATGTAGTAGGACTAATGCCTCGAATATCCGCTAGGCCTCATCCGAAAGCAAGTTTGTGCTTTTTGAGAATGGCTTCATGGAATGGCTCGTCATGTAGTGGGGGCACTGTTGTAGCAGCTCTTGAAACCTCTCCCAGGCTTCATGGAATGACTCGTCATGGGCTTGCGCGAAATTCATTATTTTAGTACGTACCGCTTAAGTTTTATGATGAGGATAGTACTTAAACATGAATTTTTCGCACACAAATGCCCATGTGGTTTAGCGATCCGGGTGGAAGAGATAAGAACCAAAATTTGGCCTGATCCTTCAAAGTGTATGGAAAACACTCCAATTTGAGTTGGTCCTCCGTCAGAGAGAGTAGTGAGAAAGTTTGCACCACCGTGCAATATTCTCGAATGAACGTCTGAGAATCTTCACTTGGGAGTCCGTGGTAAGTTGGTAGTACGGATTGATGGTGCGGTTTCAGCTCGTAATTCCTCACTGCAGTTAACAGGACAATGGCTGAAGTAGTGGTAGCGCCGAACTTGGGCTGGTGAAATCGCTCATGTAGCACGGTCTATCTTCAACGACCTCCTCGGCCATCTCATCGAATAGTCGTGATAGCGAGAATTAGTTAGTGCACTCGAGGTCTTCTTCTAGGGTGGACAAAATCTCATGTTTCTGGTGTACGTTGTCTGTTGGTCCCGAAACGAGTATACTGAGTGTATGGGGGGAGGGGAATACACCAGTTAATATTTTTCAGTTAAAATCTTTGAGTGAGCTCCTTTTTTCAGTTAAAATCTTTGAGTGAGCTCCTAAACTGAAGGGAGGTACTTCAGTGAGAGTTGTATACTTTAGATAGGAATCCTTCAGTCTACACTGAGTGTTTGACTGATGGACTAATATCTTAAGTGTTGTGCGGAAAGTGGTGGTTTTAAATCTTACTCGTTTGTCAGAAAACTTAATGCAATGTTTCTCTTTTCAATTAATCAGTATTCAGTGGATGATAAACAATGAATAACAAATATTGAAAGTAAATGAGAGAGAGACAAGATTTGGTTTGCGTGGTTCGGAGATAAAAACTTCTACGTCCACGAGTACTCGATGTTAGTCGAGGGTTTCCAAGTTAATGGAGATATAATAGTCTTACAGTGATCAACCACAGTGGGTTAGATAGACAAGATATCTGATCACTTCTAGCTTCGAACTTAATCTAATGCTAAACTATTCTTCGGTTACAATAAGATCGCTAAAGAACACTAGAGAATGAAATCTGAAAGCTTTAGGTGTTCTAAACTGAAAGCTTGAGAGCTTGAGCTTTGCGATGATAGCGTTAGCGAGTTGTAGAGAATGGGTAATCGGTATCTTGAAGTGTTTGAAGCAGCGGGGTATTTATAGCTCTCTCATAGAATATGTCCGTTGTGAGACAAAGATTCATTTGAATTCTTCCCGTTGGAGTCTTCGTCCTTTTTGCCATTTTTGGTGTCTGCAACAAGATTGTGTTTACCTACTGAGATTTTTGCTATAAATGGTAAGTCCTATACAATAGACTATCACTCAATGGAAACTTCAGTTTAGACTTCAGTGCAGACTTCAGATGTGAACTTCAGTTGGCAATGACTTTAGCTTCTAACTTCAACTTCAAAACTTCAGGACAAACTTCAGTGGAGTGGTCCTTCAGTTTTGGAATGTCTTGATTCTTCAGTGGGGGTCCTTCAGTGTTCCTGAAAAATAGAACTCCCTAACATATAAGTTTTTAGACAAAACACTAAGATTCAGTATTGGTCTTATTACATCTTTCAGGGGAGGTATTGAGATCTGAATCAAAACACTTATAAATATTTCCCAACATTGTTTATGAAAGGCTTCAAAGGATTTTTAATACTGTGACGACCTTGCATATACAACACTAAATGAAAATGTTACGCGTACCATAATATAGAAGAAGGAAGTAAAAATGATAAATAAAAATAAAAGAAAATGAACAATGAATTAAATCACCTAAAGTCTTCCCCAACAATGGTTCCAAAATTTGTTTCGACTAAAATTGTTTTGAGTCGTTCGCAATCTAATGAGGTCATCTAGCAATGATAAGTCAACCCAAGTCGTATTCTCAAGGAAGACTTAGCAGGGCAATTTAATTCTTTGTTTGGAGATATTAAAACTAGGTAGAAAAATATAAAATACGAAAGAAGATAAATTCTAAACTAATAAAAATAAATGAAGAAACTATTTGCGAATTGAAGAACGAGTTGTGAATTAAAAAGGGATAATTGATTCCAATCTAAATCAGAACTAGGTTGAAATCAATATGAAAGAATCAGAACGTAAAATAGAGAAACGAAATAGAAATACGAAAGCATAAACAAATAAATGAACTCAATAATAAAATCAAATCCAGAATTGAAAGCGAAAGCAAATGTGGTTCATAAACTTGAATGGAAGAACTCGAATCCACAATGATGAATGGAAAAACAACGGATTTGAATGTTGTAATTGGCTATCCTTTGTAATCAAAATACTTAAGCTAAAAATAACTAAGAATCACAAATATCGATCCTAGAACAATGAGTCGAGAGGTACTCGGAATATAAATGCATAGAATGAGAAAAAGTCTGTGCTAGAATGAGAAAACGCATCGCCTATTTATTGAGTTCGAGAGGGTCAGCGTTGTCCTAATGTCAGCGACCGCTGACATGGCGAAACGCCGTTGGCCTGCCTTGACCGAGTCATGCGTTGAAAAAGAGGCTAAACAGCACTACGTGTATAAACTCCGAGCCACACCATTGGACAATTTTTCCACGCCCAATGCATGCAGTCGATGTTACCGAGCATGCCGGGGGAGCTGTGCTTCTCTTCGTGAAGCTCCATTTGGCGTTGGATATCTTGTTGGTTGAGTCGCCTCAAATATTGAGATCCAAAAGCCTCAACAACGCCGCGACAAATTTTTTTGAGGCATTTGATTCCCGTTGACTCGACAACGCGAAGATACACGTCGTATTGATCGGCGGCTCATTCATTTACAAGTTGCCGTATTGCAATCTTGCAATTTTGTAGTGACGTGAACCCTTGATGGCCGATAGCATCCATTCGTTGCAGGAAGTACTCTTCACGATTCTCCAATGTCGTGACGATGCAGAGAAATAATGATCTCCGCATACGAAAGCGATGTCGGAAAAAATTATCTCCGAATGTTGGGATTTCAGATGTAGCTTTTCTTCTTTTTGGTTGGACGTTGGGGGAGGATGTGTTGACGGATACTAGATATTGACGATCCGCTTCCATAAAATTTGATGCTAGTTGTAGAAATCGGAATCGGAATCAAAAGACATTTTGAAGAAAATATAAAGATATTGATAAATATGAGAGATAATATAGATGAAGAGTGGATGACGATATACATAGAATGAAATGAAATGTGCTATTTATAAATGTATGTAATTTTAATAATTAATTATTAAAAAAAGTTATTTACAGAAAACAAAAAGGGAAATGGGGTGGGGGCTCGGGAGTACGCACCCACAGCGTGTCGCATTACATGGACTCCGGAGGCCGAGTCTGGCCTCTAACCTCACAGCCCCGCCTCCCTCCCGCAGCGCTGGCCTCGTGCCCGACTCGGACTCACAGGCTGCCTGGGGGCCTAGCTCTGCGGGTGTTCTAAGTACAAATCTTACGGCTTTGTTGAAAAACAAATCTTACCTATTTTTTGAAGCTTAAGAACAAGTCTTTTCCATCTGTAGAAGCTAAGACAAGCCATTTGTTGGAGCTTCTATTCGATAGCAGCTGGGTTGTATTTTAACATGTCATTTGTCTTACTTTTTATATTGTCCATATTTTTACCCCACCCCATTAATATCCGTCACAATCACGGAGAAAACTTCACTGCACGCTACATAATCCATTTCTGGAATCATTATTGCTGGTCCCCTTCTGTTTGTTTTTTGATTCTTTACCATCTTGGAATTTTCAAATGTAGGTAGGGACCTCACCTTTATTTTCTTACTCTTTTTTGCTCACTCGAGATCAGCTCGTGAGATTCACTTATACCACAATTGAACATAGTAGTCAAATAACTAGATCATGTGCATGAATCTTGATAAAGATTATATGCATATCGATACTACAAATCCAGACTCCACCTTCTCAACCCCCTTCAATACAATACAACATTCCTCCACACCCGTTGCACAAAACACCATGCATCCTTCTTATTCCCCCCTCACTCTTCTCACAACACATCTAAATCAACATCAACATCAACATCAACAACAACAAATAGATGATATAGATGATAGTTCCACAAACACACAAACTTAAACATCAATTACTAATCAGTGAAGCTTGTTTGCAAGATTGCACTGCTTGCGAATCTCACCCTTGCTTCCAGTAAGAGGGCTGTTCTCAGAGAGAATGGTGATGGCTCTCGCGAACTCCTTGAAGAAATATTCTTGGCTCTTGGCCATCTTCTTCACGTACGGTTTAGTCCTCTTGTCGGTGGCGAGCTGGTGATCGACGATGAGGAGCCCCTTGTTATCCAGAATGTTCCGGTAGTAGTTGTTGTCGAGCTTCATGGGGGTGCCGCGATCGTTGCGGACGTACTGGACAGCCTTCGGGTCGGGTATTGCGTCGGGGCACTTGTGTAGCATGTGCTCCACGTGTCCCGGGTCGAGTGCCGGGTCAACCTCCGGGTAGAGGCGGTGCACCAGCTTCACGCAGTGTGTGCGTCCCACGCTGTGCGCGCCGAGCAGCGCCACCACTCCCGCGGTGTCGATGCCGATGTTGGCGAAGCGCGTGAGGACCACGCTCATGCTCTCGTTGTGATCGGGGAGATGCTGCTCCAGTATGTCTACTCTGCTTTTTCTACCGTCTCTTCTCCCCGTCTTCAAAGGGATGTGTGGTCCACCCACCTTCACCACAGTAAGTCAACATCGCAGAGTCAGAAAACGAATTGGGGATATTCTTTGAAACAAACAGAGGTGAATTAGGGCTGTTACCGAAACGATGCCGTCTCTGGCGGAGAGGACGAGGATATCTGCGCAGGAAACAACACCAGGGCACTCTCTCTCTAAAGCTTCCTTAATCGTCTCAATATACCTAAAATTCCTCATACCGAAGCTCCGATCTGCCTCCTTCTCCGACATCACCCTCCTTGTAGAGTCCAGCAACAGCGATGCATCGCATGACTAAAATTCAATATATTAGCTCTGCAAATTGAACAACTTGATGGTAATTAGAGATTTACCTCGACGAAGCAGTCGTGGAAGATGTTTCTGAGCCAGGAGAAGGCGGTGTTCTTGTGGCGCTTGTAGAGAAGCTGGACTTGCTCCTTAATGATTTCCTCAGCTTGAGGGCACGAGTCCTTGTAGAAGTTGAGAGAGAGCCCAGGAGAAACCTCATTCTCTGCAAAACTGGACACTGGTGATGAAAAGTAGAGGATTACGAGGCATAACAGAGCGCTAGAAATGGAAGACATTATTATCTTGGGGTGCTTCTCACTCTCACTGGTATGCTGCTTTAATAAGAGAGGAGAGAGGGAGTGAGAGCAAGCGTCTGAGTGAGTGAGTCACTTTCCAAGTGTGTGAGTGTGGTGATGAATTGGATTTTTCTATGATTTGTTTAAAGGGGAGTTACGAATGCTGTTGCTTCGGGATTTTTCTTTTGACATTTGTTATCGTGCAGCATTTACTGATTACCAGAGCTGAGCTTATTTTAAGCGAATATTTTCATATTTTGAGGAACCGACAACATATTATAGGTAACAATTTGCGATTTTCTATCCAAGAATCAAGATTCCCTTCCCATTTTAACCTAAATACTGGCCGTTTTTTACTGCATACATGCCTAATATAATACAAGTTGAGTATAAAAATATGTGTACTAACATTATTTTATACAGAGTGGCTTCCGAAGTTTCTCTAATATCCAACATTAATTTTTAGTTTCATTTATATTATTTTGGCAAGTTTTATTAAAAACAATTTTAATTATAGTTTGATATTATTTGAAAAAAAAATTAATTTATTATATGTTTGAAACTAATAGATTTGATTTCGAATGTTTACAGGTTGTCTGACTTAGAGTAGGGATGTGCCCTAACAAAATATACATTATTTTTTATAAAATATTAGAAGATATTTAATATAAATATTTATGATTTTATTAACAAATATCTAAGATTTTCTTATGAGTAGTGATATATATATATATATATATATATATATGCGTGTGTGTTCTAGAAATCTCCAACTCTCTTTTCCTCTCCCAACATAATCGACTCCTCTCCCCTCACTCTCTTTCATTTTTTCTTCTCTTCAAGAACTTTGAGGTAAGTTCTTTGGATTATGTTCTTCTTCTTAATTTAATTGTCTTATTGTGTTCATATATGTGTATATGTATGTATATAGAAGGAGATATGGTTGAGTTTGGTTATGGTTTGTGTTATGGAGAAAGGGCCGCCGGTGGAGTAGAGGCGGAGGCGGCAGCGGGGCTGCTGCTGCCATGGTTTATTGTTGATGTGTCGGCAGCGGCAAAAAAATCAAAAATTAGAAATGATATGTGTGAATTCCCTATTTTCCGCAGAAACAGGGCAGCATATTGCGAGCTGATTTCTGTCCATTTTATTTATCCAAAACCTAACATATCAGATACCATTTTAAAGATCTTTTCGTCGTCTTTCTAATGAAACCTTCGGTTTTTAAATCGGAGTCCGGACGAGGGCGTTATGACCTGTCGAAGTCAGGGTGTTGATTCTATGCGCTGCAGGTGCTGCGCGATTTGAGTTTGATTTTCCGGCTTCAAATCGATGCCAAATCCAAAACATTTACTTAGGATTTTTATAGTCCAATCCTTATAGAGTGCACCCGTGATTACGTATTTGTAAAGCGATAAACCGAGTGTCCATAATTGATGTCCCAAAACGTGTGGTTAAGTTCGGAATTTAGTAATTTACATTCTATGTTTTATATTTTTGATTTGAGAAATATTGCTTAACTTATTTATTAATATTCCCTAAACTTGTTTTATCTTGTTATATTAATTTCATAATCTTCAATTAGAATGTGTTGTAGTCTCAAGAACTACATATATTTATAAATCAAGTTTTATATATGAGTACTAATTGTATGAGTTTAAGCTATAATAAGTTTATACTTTCAATGTGTAATAAGTTAAGTTTTAAAGTGCTAGGCGACGCAACATCCAAGGCTCGAGGACGGACAACCGATTAAAGTTGAGGATTTCCATTTGAATAACATCTATCGAGGTGGGGTTTACTTTATCTGTAAGTGTAGTGGTTACATGGTTATAATCATTGTTGTGTTTTGTTTCATTCGTATGAGCTATTTATGTGGCCCACAAGGGGTCGAAAAGAGGTTGATTTATCCACA
Source organism: Leonotis leonurus (assembly GCA_026898415.1). Lineage (NCBI taxonomy): Eukaryota > Viridiplantae > Streptophyta > Magnoliopsida > Lamiales > Lamiaceae > Leonotis > Leonotis leonurus. Next base: position 181,280 of record JAPKLX010000352.1, read on the forward strand.
AGGGGTAGGCCCACAAGGGACCGATGATAGTCTCATTTAAACAGCTAAGCTAAAGAGGTTCATTACGTTATGTTGCATTACACAATTGGTTATAACTGTCTGCAGCGTATTCCCCACTGAGTGTGCTTGCATACTCACACCCTATTTAATGTTGTGTTTGCAGGTTAAGAGTCGATGATGGAGTCAGACGGGAATGTGCTCCATACTCTCACAGTTTCAATATGTTGGATTACATAAAACTTATGTTATTATGATATATGTTTGTGATAATACAATATAACCTATTTTTGCTCAAATGTTTTAGAATCGTATTTGTCATATGATAACTATGTTTGGTTGAAAAACACTTCAGCGAATTTTAAACTGATGTTGATATTTTGATGGGTATGTATTGGTGCGTCGTTATTCACCAAAAATAGTTCGGCTGACAGACAGCTGGTATGCCCTTACTGCGCAGACAGTAGTAAGCAAGATCGGCGAGAATTTTCCTACAACTTCGACCTGCAAGGTTACTCACG
>JAPKLX010000352.1:202675-219884 GCA_026898415.1 Leonotis leonurus
CCCCCCCCGCATACACCAAACCTTGCTCTTTCGGGACCAACATGTGGCGACTATGGCCACGTGGTGGAAGAATGCCAACGAATGGCAGAGATGACTATTGAAGGTGAGGCGGAAGTTTATGCCGCACAAGGATTCGTTCCTCAGCCACCCCCTCAGCAAAATACATGGAAAAATCAGCAAAACACTGAGTGGAGGCCACAATTTTAAGGGCAAGGAGCGCAAAACTTTCAAAATCGACGTCCTCAGGCTCCAAATTTCCAACCGCAGTACCAGCGCCAACCGCAGCCGTATTATCCACCACAACCGCAACAATAAACTTTTCCACCGCAGCAGCAGCAGTTTTATCACCCTCCAAATCAGCAACACCAATATCCAATGCAACAGTTTCCACATTAAACTATGCCTCCTCAAAAATCATCTCTTGATGATAGTTTGGCAGCTTTCATGCAAGAGAGTAAACAGGCTCGAGAGGCACAAGATGCTACCATCAAACGCATTGAGACTGCTATGGGACAAATTTCGGGTGCAGTGAACCAGTTGCAGCAAATAATCAAACATGCAAAATTCCAGGGCAGGGTCATCAACCCCATCAAGCTCAAGCTGTGACTGTGTTAAGGAGTGGAAAAATGATGCATAACAAAGTGGAGATGCCGCCTTGTACCATTGACAAGGAGGACGGGCCCCCACCTGAAGTTGGGAGAACCAAGTCCGAAGAGAAACTTCACAAGACAGTGAATCTGTATGTTCTGCCGATTCCTTATCCCAGCAGGCTAAGGAACGCGAAGTAGGACTAGCAGTTCGGGGATTTTTATAAAATATTGTCCAAGGTAAACGTGAATTTACCTCTTTTGGAATTCATCCAAAACGTTCCCACCTATGTTAAGTTCTTTAAAGAGTTGGTGGCAAATAAGAGAAAATTCAGTGATCAAGAAGTGGTGACAGTCTTCGAAGTGTCGAGCTCCATCAAGCAGTAGCCCTTACCACCTATGCAGCACAATCCAGGTAGTTTTGTTATCAATATCGCTCTAGGAAATGGTAAGGAAGCATCAGACATGTTAGATTTAGAAGTAGGAATTAATTTGATGTCGTACTCTATTTTTAAGCAATTGGAATTAGGTGAACTTAAATCTACTCGCATGTGTTTGCAGTTGGCCGATAGATCCGTTAGATATCCTAGAGGTGTCATTGAAGATGTTTTAGTGCAAGTAGGTGGATTGATTGTTCCCGTTGATTTCGTTGTTTTAGAGATAGGAGATGTGCATGAAAATGGTGTAGAGCATGCACTCCTTCTAGGAAGACCATTCATGGCCACCACTAACACTTTGATTGATGTTAAAAATGGCACAATTAAAATGTCTATTCTAGGAGAGGAAGTGTCTTTTTTTGCTCATAGGAGTCGCACCATACCATCTGCTAATTTTGTTGATGATTGTTATTACGTTGATACTATTGATTCCTTGGCCGAGAGTTCTTTTTTGCAGGATTTCACGAGCGAAGAAGTTTTAGTGCAGGAAATTGACGAAAAATCTATCACTCAAGCGAAACCTAAGGAGGTGCCATCACATGATAAATTGGAACTCAAGAAGCTCCCCATTCACCTCAATTACATTTTCTTGGAAGAAGGAGAGAACCAACCCGTCATTATCTCATCCGAGCTGACAAAGGACCAAGAAAACCTACTACTTCCAGTTCTCAAAAAGCTCAAACTCGCTTTTGGATGGGGCCTAGAGGACATTCACGACATTAGTCCTACTACATGCATGCACCGTATCAATCTTGAGGAAGGCGCCGTACCAAAATGACATAGCCAACGACGATTTAATCTAGTCCTCATGGAAGTCGTGCAAAAGGAGATATTTAAATTGTTGGCTGAAGGAATCATCTATCCTGTTGTGGATAGCGAGTGGGTGAGCCCGGTACATGTGGTACCCAAAAAGGGAGGAATCACGGTGGTAATAAACGACAAGCAAGAGCTTGCTCCTTCTTGACCTGTCACGGGGTGGCGGATGTGCATTGACTACCACAAACTAAATGCCGCCACCAAAAAGGACCATTTTTCTCTCCCTTTTATTGATCAAATTCTAGATAGAGTATAACGAGCCCATTCGACACATATGCGTATAGGAGAATGCCATTCGGACTATGCAATGCACCCGGTTCCTATCAAAGGTGCATGATGTCCATATTCTTCGAGATGCTAGGGAACTTTGTCGAGATCTTCATGGACGATTTTTAGGTATTTGACTCATCTTTTAATTTAATGACTGTCTACTTAAAATTGAGAAAGTGCTTGAAAGATGTGTTGAAAGTGGTCTAACTTTGAGTTGAGAAAAGAGTTATTTCATGGTTAAAAGTGACATTGTTCTAGGTCATATTGTTTCTAGAAAAGACATTGAGGTTGATAAGGCCAAAATCGAGGTTATTGAAAAAATTACCTCCACCAAGAGATGTCAAGGGCATTAGAAGTTTCTTAGGTCACGCAGGTTTTTACCGACGTTTCATTAAGAATTTTTCTAAAATTTGCCAACCACTTTATCATTTACTAGCTCAAGATGTTCCTTTTAATTTTGATGATTCGTGTTTGCATGCTTTTAATCTATTGAAAGAAAAGTTGAATTATGCTCCCATTGTCATTAGCCCCAATTATTCTATTCCTTTTGAGATCATGTGTGACACATCTAACTTTGCAATTGGAGCTGTTTTAAGTCAACGAGTTGATAATATGCTTCGTGTGATTTATTACGCCAGTTTGACCTTGAACTCGGCTCAAGTAAATTACACCACCATGGAGAAGGAGATGTTTGCAGTAATATTTGCCTTAGACAAATTTCGATCTTATATTTTAAGATCTAAGGTAATTATTCATAGTGATCATGTGGCCTTGAGATACTTGTTGACCAAACCCCAAGTTAAGCCTAGGCTAATTAGATGGGTGTTACTTTTGCAAGAATTTGACGTAGAGATAAAAGATAGGAAAGGAAGTGAAAATTTTGTGGCCAATCATCTTTCTAGACTTGAGCATTCTCATATTGATACATCTTGTGCTTCTGACAGTTTTCCTTCTGAGAACATTTCTGAAATTGCAATCACTCCTTGGTATGCCGACATTGTGAATTACCTAGCATGCAATCTACTTAGACCCGGTCTAACCTCCCAAGAGGAGAAACGATTACTTCATGTATGCAGACAATATTTTTGGGAGGAGCCTTACCTTTTCAAGCTTGGTAAGGGTAGTGTAATCCGACGTTGCATTCCGGATTCCAAGCAAGAACAAGTGCTCCGTTTCTGCCAGAATCCCTATGTGGAGGCCATTTTGGAGGACAAAAGACATCACATAAGGTTTTTCAAAGCGGACTCTTTTGGCTAACTCTCTTCAAGGACGTTCAAACATTTTATTTGGCATGCGATAGATGCCAACGAGTTGGAACCATAAGCTGCTGCAATTAGATGACTCTCCAAAACATCTTCGTAGTTGAGATCTTCGACGTGTGGGGTATTGATTTCATGGGTCCCTTCCCTAAATCTTTTGGATATGAGTACATTCTATTAGCCGTTGATTATGTGTCCAAGTGGGTTGAATCTATCCCCTCTAGGATGTGTGATGCTAATGTTGTTCTCAAGTTTGTGCATAAAAACATCTTATGTAGATTTGGATTCCATCGAGCTATCATTAGCGATGGGGGAAAACACTTCCGCAATAAGTTGGTTGAGAAATTGATGAAGAAGAATGAGATCATACACAAAGTCGCCACCCAATATCACCCACAAACCTAGGGGCAAGCCGAAACGAGCAATAGGCAAGTGAAGGTCATATTGGAGAAAATCGTGAAACCATCCCGGAAAGATTGGGTAGTCAAGCTAAAAGATGTCTTATGGGCATATAGGACGGCCTTCAAAAGCACTCTTGGGATGAGTTCGTGTCGTCTTGTTTATGGGAAGGCGTGCCACTTGCCGATCGAAGTAGAGTACAAAGCATATTGGGCAATTAAGGCAGCAATATACGACCTCGATAGGAGATCACTCCAAATTTCCGAGCTTGATGAGCTTAGAAATGAGGTGTATGAGAGTGCACGGATTTATAAAGATAAAGTGAAGCGGATCCATGACCGCCGAATTGTGCACAATGAATTAAAACCTGGAATGAAGGTTCTACATTTCAATTCTAGACTTGGACTATTCCAGGGCAAACTCAAATCAAGGTGGAGAGGCTCATTTGTAATCAAGGACATACTACCATCTGGGGCCGTATAATTATATAGTAACAAAGGTGGGATGAAAACGAGGCGAACCACGCAACGGAACAAAAAATCAAATCATGAAGAAGTCCGAACGAGAGGCCAAGTAAGCGGGCACGGGATACTTAGCACCCGCGGAGGAGAAAACGAAGCCAATTTATGAGAGTAAGGGTTAGCGACCACGTTACACCCATGGTCACTGACCCAGCGCCATGCTTCGCTAGCGGCCCGTGCCAGCATGCCGTGCCTGTGCCACATCGAGCCAGCGGCCGCTGACCACTGACTATTCCCTTCGTAAAAATCCTCCAATTCTTCCACACTTTTACGAGAGCATCACTCAGCAGCCGCTGACCCCTCAGCGACCGTTGAGTCACCCGACTGCCTACTTAAAAATCTTTCTTTCCCTTCTTTCCCTCCACTTCTTTCACTCCTTCTCTCCCAATTTCCCCAAACCCTAACCCTCCCAAACCCACAGTTCATCAATTCTTTTGCCCAGAAATTGATTGCTAAAAGTCCAATGGGTAGGAAAAGATAAAAAAAACAAGTGTAATTGGGCAATCTAGCCGATAAGAAAGGGATGATGATAATTTCCACCCCGTTCGTGACAACATCCAAGGGTTGGAAGCACCATTCTCCATATACAATGATCACGAGGGCACTCTCTATATACGGTACACAACTCTTAATATCACTCTCCCTCGTACTCTTGATTGGAAATTATTGACTAGCTTAGGTATTGCTTCAAAGGTGACGCGTTATTTGAAAAATATTAGTTTAGAAAAGTATGCTAAACTAGAGGTTGATTGCTTTAAAGAATTAGGACTTGAATTTCTCACCACATTTGATGTTGCTCTGATTTTAAGTCATTTAAATTCTGGTATTGTGGCATATTTCACAATGTTACTACTTCCATGATGAAATCCATCTTTGGATTTCCCACCACGGGGTTCCATCGGGTGCCCCCAAAATTTAACCCGAATCTAGCTTATTTTAAGTTAACAGGTTTTCACAATTGGGCATCGGGAGGCATGCCGAGCGGATTTTTAAGTGATCCTGAGATAGGCGTCTTGCACAAGTTCATCGCCTATTCCATCTCGGACAATGAACAAGCAAATAAGATGAACACGGTGGAGTGTTTCCTACTCCATTGTGCAATCCTCAAGACAAAGATTTTCCCATCCTCGTTCATCTTTGAAGCAATCCAATCCATCCAATGCCGGAAGCGAGCCCACGCCTCTCTATTTCAGCTAGCAACCTCTGTGGCCATGCACCTCAATCTTATCCATGCGGATGGCCCTCCAAACAACGAGCTCCTCCCCACCAAGAAGATCGACATTAAAGAGTTGAGGGGTGCACCATTTGCCCTCTCACAATCCGAATTGGTGCCACAAGAGCGATGCAATTGTGTGATGCGGTACCTCAATGCTCAAATTGCATCCCAAGCATCCCAAGATCACGATGAGGCAGAGGATGCTCTTATGGAGGCCAACGAAGAGCCCAATCCAAGGAGGAAGAAGAAGAAGAGGCCGATGAGGAAGCCGACGCCGCTTGGCTAGGCTATGACGTAACGAACGAGACCGGAGGATCCAATTGGAGTGCCCAATCTCAATGGGGCACCCAACCTCAATGGAACTCCCAATGGGAGCGGTTCACTTCCAAGGTCACCATCGGCATTCGCGAGATGCGCTCTGACATCTCTGACATCAACACTCGCCTTGACACCCAGCACCAACAATGGGAAGCTCAACAAAAGGCGATGGAGGTGCAAAATAGGCTCTTACGAGAGATGCAACAACAATCGTCGTCTTGGACCTTTGGTGGAGCATCCACCACCCTCCTCTTGGCCAACATTGAGACTTCGTCTCACTGGTGAGGCACATTTTTATTTATTTGAGTGTGAGTGTGTGATTGGCTAACCTTTATTTTTCCTTTTCTTTCTAGTTTCTTTTTCAGGTTTTGTCGCTCCGAATACCGCAACTGAGGGACGTTTTCTCTCTCCTTACTCAATAGTTCCTTACTTTCTGCAATGAGGGAATTGCTCTATTTTTGTAGGGGAGGAGGGTATCTTTTGAGTGCGTGCATTCCTCTTTTTATTTTAGTGTCTTATCTATGCAAAATCTTGATTGTTTTAGAGCTAATTGGTCTTGATATCATGTGGTTAAATCGAGTCGTGGCATGTTTTTGAGATGAGATATGATTTGAAAGTCTTGATTGATTTATTTGATTCGTGATATGAAACGTAGATGAACTAGGAATGTGTGGAACATTATGACTAGATTCTTAATCTTAGTAGAATGATCGAGATAGTGATGCATGATGGTATAAATTGATTGATCCAATTGGCTAGTTTTTTCTGACCACTTGTTACGTATCCATGTTTTATAATGAGAATTGAGCTTGTCAAGAGGTTTCTGTTCCTATGGGAACCATGAGCACGGAAAACCGCGTGAGGATACATTAGGTAACCCCTAATTGTTCACACCTCACGACAATGACCATATAACTTGACTTTGCTCTAATTTGCATTTTGAGCTCATTAAAAATAGGAGTACATAAGGACTCTACCCCGCTCGCTTAATCAATAATTTAAAATTATAAAAGAGATAGGTATGGAAACCACATCTAGAAAACCCGAACATTCGGAGTACACACCCGATGAACATTGTCCTTAATATTCTTAATGTCAAAAAGAAAAGAGAAAGATATGACAATAAAGATGGATAAAAACTCTAGCCGGTTATGTGGTCTCGATATTCCCTTGTGCATCATTGTTTTGTGTTGTTCGAATTGATGAGTATCTAGTCTAAGTGGACTACTTTCTTCTATGATCTATATGTGACATGACATGATGATAGGAAGATCGATTTTGGAATGATTTGAAGTTTTGTCAAGAATGCATGTCGTGATTAGATTTTTCCCTAAGGATATTTTAGACTAAGTTATGCTTGAGGACAAGAAAGGTTTTGTGTGTGGAGGGGTTGTTTAACCTCTTTTTGGTCGTCTAAACTCGTATTCTCCGTATCCTTATTCGTGTTGTTTTTCCACTTTGCATGATGTTTTGGTTCGATTTACGTCTCATTTTATGTTATAGGATCACAAGCCTAAACGAGTGTTGAGGTTGGAAACGAGATGGGAAAAGATCGAGAAATGACGAGAGAGTGAAGATTAGTGCCGAGAGCACTTGTCAGCGGCCGTGTAGCTCTAAGCGGTCGCTGACTAGGCGTTGATGCCCTAGCCGAGCCACGGCTTAGCCAGGCGCCCGAGCCAACGCGCGCCAGGGCCAGCGACCACTGACCTCTCCTCTCGCCTATAAATACCCGACGCGTTTCTCATTCAATGAATACCTTTTTTGAGACATCATTTTCCAGACCTTCTTTGGGTCCTCTTTCCAGACGTTTGCACTTATATTTTGAGCACCTCTCGACCTATTGTTCTAGGGTTGAGACTTTTAATTTCTAGTTAGTCGTTTAGTCTTAACATTCGTATTCGAAGGATAGCCGATCACAACATTCTAGTTCATAGTTCTTCAGTTTTACATTGTGGATTCCAGACCGTTTATTATTAATCAAGTTAGTTTTCAATTTATTATTTTGGTTTCGTTTATTATCTAGTACGTTTATTTGTTTATGCTTACGTTCTCTTATTTTGCTTATTTATTCTACGCTCTTTTCGATCTCAATTTCCAAAGTAACTTCCGCATTCTTTTTAATTCCGATTTCCAAGTTACTTGCACTCTTTTAAATCTGCATCTTTTAAATTCGCATCTTGTTTTCTTAATTAGATTAGCTAGACGATTCGTTTCTTCATTGATTTCCATTAGTTTAGAGTTTACTTTATTTTGTTATTTATATTTCGTGTCTAGTTTTAAAACCTTCAACATCCTTTTACTTACTTTCGTTTTTGAACAAAGGATTGAATTCCCCTTCTAAGTCTTCCTTGAGAATACGACTTGAGTTGGCTTATCATTGCTAGACGACCTCATTAAGATTGTGAGCGACTCGAAACAATTTTACTCGAACACGCTGGAGCCATTACAGAAAAAGAAATAGGTGCTAAAGCCAGTAATGAAATCCAGACATCAATGTCATGGATTGAAATTCGGCACTGAAGCCATTACTCAAAAGTTTGGGCGATGAAGCCACCAACTAAAAATTGACGTTAAAGTCATTTTTTCCTTAAAAATAGCATGGCAATGAAACCACTTAATATAAAACTTACAGCTAGAAGCTATTTAGCATGTATGAATGATGAAATCTTCTTGTCATATATTTCACTTATCTCTTGTGTTGTTACCTAATCTTTGAAATACCTATTCTCTTGCTCGATGGCAAAAAAAGAGGTAGTCTAAGGAGGTGGGTCTTAACGTTGCTGAGCCAGACCCTATAGGTCTTAGTGATGCTAGACCCGGGTCTCACTTATCCAACAGAAGTCCTGGGAATCCCAGGCACCATTGGCAGAGCTTTGGAAAAATGATTCTAAAAAGTTTATTTCTAGAGAGCTCTACATTTTGAAAAATATTGAAATAAAATTGTCATTGCTGATACACATAAAATATTTATCAGCATAAATTGAACGTAAGGGAGAATGGCGAAGTTATCTTCCGTAGAAGCTAGTGCTAACCGCTCATGTCACAGAAATCAGACCACTCATGTAGAAGCTAGTGCTAATCGCCATGCTCACGTTGTGGGGAGCGCTGAAGCTAGCACTTCTCAGGAATTTCCTGAGACATGGGAGCTAAAAATAGCTGTCATGGTCAGTCAAGCACTAATCTCTGTTGGGATCGTACCCAGAACTGCTGACGGGCCGAGTCCTACGCCAGAAAGTCTTAGACCTCCAAAGTTCCCTCTAATAAGGGAAAGGGATAAAGTAATGAATGATAAACTCTCACCAAGGTCAGAAGAATAAGAAGATGATGAATCATATCAACCATAATCCTTCTCACAAGACAGTGAGGAAGCATGACACACTTTGGCAGAACAAAAGAAAGAAATAGAAAAGGAAAAAGTCTTGATGGAGGCGCTCCGAAAAGAGGTTGAAAATCTTAAGAAAACTCAGTCTAAAGCAGAAGAAGCATCTGCACACAATACTCCTCGTGAAAGATCTGCAACAAACAAGGTTGAGCACAGCTCGCGAAGCAAGCCACAACTTCAAGTAGCAGATGAAAGTCCTTTCTCCGATGATATTCAATTGGACCTTTGGTCGGGAAATTTACGCCCTGAGAACCTGGAATATCAGGGCAATACTGATCCAGAGGAGCATCTAATGCGTTTTGATAACACAACTCAACTGCATTAGTATTTAGAGGGGGTAAAGTGTAGGATCTTCCTCACGATCCTAGCAGGTCCAGCTCAATAATGGTTTAGACAGTTGCCGTCTAGCTCAATTTTCTACTTTAATGACTTAAAGAAATTATTTTTACATCAATTTTCAAGTGCAAGGAGAACTAGGAAAAGTTCTATCCACTTAACCACAATCAAGCAACAACAACAAGAATCATTAAGAGAATACCTCATGAGGTTAAACCTCGAGGTATTGGAAACGCCAGAGGTGCATTATTCCATAAAGGTGCATGCCTTCATGGAGGGAATGCACAGTGGACAATTTTTTGATTATTTGGTGAAAAAGCCACCAAGAGATTTCAAAGATCTGTTGTCAAAAACTGGAAAATACATCCACTTAGAGATTTAGAAAATTTGAACAATCCAACCTCAAGAAGGAAAAGAAGCCAGAAGAAAAGGAAAGGTCTGATGAGAGGAAAATATCTGATGAAAATAAGAGGCCTTACTCTGAGGCACGCAGACCTTTTGATAGGTCTAATCGTCCATAAAGAATGTTCACACTCCTAACAAAGGAGCCGACAGATCTTTTAGAGATTCTAATAAAAAAGTCAGGGGTATATTTTCCTCCCAGGGCGAAAGACCCTCCTACACATCCGGAGTCTGACAAATTCTATAAATTTCACAATGACTACGGACATACCACCAATGATTGTCGTAACTTAAAGGCAGCAATTGAAAATTTGATAAGGGAAGGACATTTGTTGGAATACATACGAAAAGAGTCAGACAAGAATGACAAAATGAGCAAGGAGGGGGATGATAAAGGAAAGGCCCCAGAACAACCACCAGCTCAGCCAGAAAATAGTCAATAGAGGCGAACCATTAACATGCTTTAAGGAGGTTTTATCTCGGAAAGTTTCGATAAGGCCAAAAAAAGTATACCACGTTGAAGGGAGAATGGGATGAGGCCCCAATAATGAAAATTTGGAAAAACAAAAACCTATCATACAATATCTTTTGGATCAGAGGATGAAGGATCTTCATTCGGTTCTGGTGGGATGGCTCTGGTAATTACAGCTACGACTGAAGAATGTAATGAAAAGGAATTTTTGTCGATACAGGAAGCGCGGTGAATGTCATGTTTATCACTTGCTTCAATCAACTGCATAAAGATGCAAAGTTAAGTCCAGTGGATACTGTTCTTCACGGATTTGCAGGTGAAGCAGTTGTTCCTTTAGGCTCTGCTGCGCTCAAAACTTCTTTGGGGGAGGAGGTGGCTAGATTGACCAGACCCATAATATTTCTAATTGTGGATATGCCATCGGCATATAACGTGATTATGGGCATACCTGCTTTGAACACTTTTCAGGCAGTGGTGTCGACATATTACATGAAAATGAAATTTTCCGTGGGTAACATGGTGGGACAGGTTATAGGGGACCAGAACACGTCTTGCAGATGCTATTTGCAGGGTGTAAAGGCAGGGGAAGCAAGAAGGAAAGCAATCTCAATGCAAGTAATTTCCTTTGAAGTGGATGATATGAGGAAAAAGCAAAGGGAGAAGCATACAGTAGTAAAAGAAGCAACATTCGGTCAGAAGCTCATGACATAGACCCTGGAGGGACAAAAACTAGAATCACAAGATGAGAATAAAGTAGAAAAGTGAAAAACAACGAGAGAAATTTTGCGCAAAAGCAGAGCAGGCTCACCTAAGTTAATTAGAAGAATCAAAGGGGATAGGGATTCCTTGAGACTCTAGAACAATGTTTTCCTTTTTAAGAAAATGTCGTACTTAGATTTTGTGTTAAAACTCTGCGTTTTTTGCAGTTTATGGAAAGGTTAGCCCATGTTTAATGCTTAAAAATGGATGAAGACCTTAAGTATGCAAGTATGGATATTGCAAATATGAATATCTTTTATGAAGCTTATATTAGACAATGTTTGAATTCAAAGGATAATTACTTGAAACGAGTAGAGTAGCATAAGAAAAAATAGTCATACATAAGACACCCCTTCAAGTCTTGTAGAGTCTTCCTCTTCCAATGCTACTTTGAGTTGTGTCTAACAACTCAACATGAGCTAACAAGGGACACGGTCAAGATGGATGGGACACATATCAAGATGGACACACACAGATTATGGAAGAAGCAGATGACGAGCTTGAAGGATCAGCCGTTCGAAGGACTGAAGTGGACCAAATTACAGCCACTTCATTGAAGAACTGCATGATCTTTGAAAATCATATCCACCAGGACATCGACTCAACGGCCAAGAGGCTCATAAAACGTGGAGAGCACCACAAGAGCATGGTATCGTTCAAAAGTACAATGAACTCTTGAGACGTGGATCTCTCCATTGGATAGCTCACAGCTTTACCCTCCAATGAAGTTGAATCAATTAGTTCTCTCAATCCACGTTCTCGAAGTGATACTAGGCAAACTGGAGCGAAAGAAATCGATTACGAGCTATAGGGGGAGCAGTCCTCCCTAGCTGCAGTAGAAGAGTAGCTATCTGGCTCAACAGAGTACGGATCAACTCAGGTACATAAAGCATAAAGAGCAGCTAGAGCCTACATGCAGAAATGTTATCAAATTAAGTCGCAAATGACTACACCATATCACTTTCAAGTTGGAGATAGTAATGGCGTGTTGGGCGATCAATGAATTATAGAAGTTCATCCAGATCCGCAGCAGCAGTTGCTTCTGTAGGGATGGACGAAGAAACCAGAATACAGATCGATCCTCAAGAAGGATTACTAGGACGATCTGTATTACCAGCTGAAGGATGCACCAATACATCTCCAACACAAATCAGTACCCAGATCTTTAAAAAGGGTACAACAGAGGAAACAACTTGTCCCCCCGAGAGGATAAATGCTTATATTCACAGGGGGAACACAAATTTAAGAGGAGCAGTTCAACAAAGATCTCAACAACTGCAACTGATCTAGAATGCTAACGCATCAAGAAAGCTGCTCTCTTCAACAACAATTCAACATTTCAAAATACTTATCAATAGATAGCAGATTAAGTGGGAACCAGTCTTAGCTTGTATAAGCTAGCTGTTTTAACATTTAAACTCTTTAAATTCCTATATGTTTGGATTTTTATTCAAATAAAGTATTTTGTTCATCAAAGAAAATTGAATTGTTGTTAGTTTCACAAATCTATTTTTATCTCTTCTGTCTCATATCTATACTTAACTTTCATGACACTAAAGTAAACAAAGTTGAGGATGCTTAACTAAGATTACTAGTGCGCGTGACTTTAAGCTGAAAGAGGGGAACATACCAAGTGAAACAGAAGTTAGTAGTAGAACACCATTCCATCATAGAATATGTTCAAAAAGGATATTTCTGCGAGGGGGAATAGTTTATCAATTTTTGAAACAGTTCGAGGTCAACAGATCAAGGATATTTAACGAAGAACTAGAGATTCAAGCTAGCAAAAGGATGATCGAGCATACTGAAGATTCACAGAGGTTGAGGAGTTCCACTTCCCAGATAGTGGATGACATCCTTTGATGGAAGTCCCACAGAAGATGAGGAAGAAGCACTGACTGCAGAAGTGGAACCAACCTGCATATAAAGCATGCAACTCATGAAAAACTCTTAAGTTCATTTCTCGCCGCTTATGTATATTCACAGATTCATATCTCTGCTCAATCATGCTGAAGCAGACCCTGATGTGAACCTTTTTTATGACCTTTTTGATAATCCCGAAAATGAGGAAGATTAACCACAATTGGTATCAGATTAACCCCAATTGGTATCATATAATATTGCCTATCTCAAAAAGGGAAACAGAAGGAGAACACCAGCCAAGTTCTAAGTCCAGATCTCCTGTCCAGATCATATGTATGTCTCTTATGATATACAACATTATTAATCCAATATAATGGTTTCGGCATCATCAAAAAGGGGGAAATTGTTAAAAAACCTTTTTGATGTTGCTAAAGCTATCAGCTTGGTTTTATAATGATGAGATACTTGATTCTTTTTATGTGCATATTCATGGCTACGTGATGCTTAGGATTTATAGTTTAGTATCTATCATGGTGAGATTCTAAAGAAGACTAAGTGTAAAAGGACCAGATCGATGAAAGACATATCATGTCTATAGGAAGTCTTCTGGAGTGCTCATCAGAATCGACGTACTGACCCCACACACCAACACTTTCTTTCCCAGCCTGCTTTGTCCTCACTGACAGTAGGTCACCCATTATAGTATTGCTCCAAGCCAAGTACGCTTAACCTTGGATTTTCTACTAAGGGGTCACCTAAAAAGATGATGCACCATGTTGGTATAAGTAGTACTAATCAATTCTTTTAACCTCTCGTCAACAATGGTAGTGCAAGCCTTTTTCGACTGAGGTAGATCGCACTCCCATAAGCTCTCACGGGTATGATACATGGAGGACCCACCCTCCTGGAGGTGTTGGAGTCCACTTTCCAACACTATCTATCATTTAGAATGAAGCACACACACCGAAAAACACGAAATTACTTTAGGTTAGATTTTCTTCCCTTAAGTAGTTCGTATGGTGTTTTGAATGAGCCTGGTCAAATGTTGACACGGTTGTTGATGTGGCATGTAGTGTTTACTGCTTCAGCCCAAAAGCGTTTCGCCATCTTCTTTGAACTGAGTATAACTCTTGCCATCTCAATCAAGGTCCTATTCTTGCGTTCGATTACTCCATTTTGCTTTGGAGTTTTTGGTGCTGCAAACTCCTGGAAGATTCCCTTCTTTTCACAAAATATTGTGAACTGAGAATTCTCAAACTCTCGTCCATGGTCAAATCTTATACGTGATATTCTAGCATTAAACATCTTAGCAACACGAGAAAACATAGTTCTAAACATATCAAAAGTTTCAGACTTTTCACGTAAGAAGAATGTCCAAGTGAACCTAGAGAAATTATCCATAACAACCAAAATATACATTTTTCCACCAATGCTTTCTACTTCAATTGGTCCTACAAGGTTCATGTGTAAAAGTTTAAAGCATCGAGTGATACCAAAATGTTGTTCACGATGTTGAACAACAGGATGTGAGGCATGTATTTATTTTTCTTTTAGACAATCCTCACATACAATCTGGTCCGCCTTTCCAAGAATAGGTAGATATCAAACTGCTTCCATCATTATTAACCTGTCAAGATTTCTAAAGTTAGTATGTCCCAATCGTTTGTGCCAGAGAAAAATATCAACTTGTGTTTTATTGCATTTCAGATCATCAGCCAATAACAATTATATGTCGACCTTTGGCCTTTCATAATGCACAAGTTTTTGTTGTTGTATACTTCACATGCATCCCTAGTAAACTTAACATGTAAGTCATCATCACATAACTGACTAATGCTAATCAGATTTTCCATAAGTCCTTGAACATGATAAACATTATTTAAGGTAGATAAACCAGAAATATTTAACAAGCTTTTCCCAATGATTTTTCCTTTTGATCCTACATCAAAGGAAACATTTCCTCCCTCATAGGTTTCATAGTCGGATAGAAAAGCTTTGTTACCTGTCATGTGTCGAGAACACCCACTATCAAAGTACTAAGAACCTGAAATGTTAGTTCTCAATCCTGTATAAACAACATTATATTTAAGATCAACCTTTCTTACCCATACCATCTTGGTACATTTCACAGATTTGTTAACATGTTGAAACTGTCTAGACAACATGGTAGATGACTTTTCATCATTTTTTTTTATAGCAAAATGGTTTGATGTGACTTGGTCTAAGGCAATAATGACAGATATAGTTTCTTCTACGTCTCTTACCTTTCTTACCTTTCTTTACTTGTGAGCTGTTATGCTTTATCTGTGATGACTGACCTATTGGCATAGCATGAGAACTGACGAATGATGTTCCTTCTGTTGATGAAACATCTGGACTAACAGATGATGGTCCTTCTGTTGAAGTAGCATCAGGACTGACAGCGGTTTGTTTTGATGCTGGGTATCCAAGACCTCTCTTGCCTTGATTGGAGTTGCTTATAAGTTATGTCAAGGTATATGTCCTAGTATTCCATTTACGAATGGTCAACTGAGCTTCTTCGAGTTGAGTGTTCACCTTGTTCAACTCCATCCCTGTTTGTGTAATCAGCACCTCCTGTTTCGCCAGAGATTCCTTGAGTTTTGCGTTCTCATTTGTTGTGAGCTCAAGATCTCGAGCTTGCTATTTCCACTTGGTCAAGAGTTCATCATAAAACCCTTTCATTTCTTGAATCATAGTCATCGTGTGGTCATCACACTCTTCATCGCATGTTATGTCTTGGTCTTTGACATGTTCTACATCATCAATAGAGGCATTCAAACAAAACAACTTAGAACAATACTCAAGATTATACCTCTCCGAGATTGGATCAAATTCGGTGAAGTCATCTTCGTCATCGGACAGTGACTACTGAACTGTTACGTGAAGTGCTACGTTCTCAAATGGGCCGTCATTATCTTTATCAACATCTTCGAAGAACTCACCTTAATCCTCATTCCAGGATACCCAATATGACTTCCCTCGTTTACGAAGTGTGTTGGCACATTGATTTGCATAGTGCCAATATCCCCGACATTCATGGCATTGAACACTATCAATTTTCGAGGAGTTATACTTGAATACTTCTTGTGTGGGTATCCTTCTCGAGGGTTTTTGTTGGAAGTTATCACTCTTCTGTAGTGATTGGTACTCAAGACGTGGTATATCTTGTTTCTTTGGTTTCGTCGTGGGCATACCTCGGTTGAATCTTCTCACCATCTGGTTGAACTTCCTTGTGGTTAAGGCAACATCGTCTCCCTCATGGATTTCTTCCACTTCTTCGGTCTCACTAACATCATTGATGTCGAGTATTATGTTGCTTGAAGATGTTCATGCATTGAACATTACCACTTTGTTTTTGCTGAAAGCACCTCTCTCCTCCAGATTTATCTCATAGGTTTTGAAGGAGTTCATGAGATCTGTAAAATCGAGTGCAGCAACTGTTTTTGATGTCTCAATGGTTGTTACCTTCATATCAAACCTTGAGGGAAGAGTGTGCAGTGCTTTCAGCGCAAGCACTTTGTTGCTTAGGGGTTCGCCTAAGTCCTAACAATCATTTGCAATGTCAATTATCCTTTTCATGTAGCTGGAGATATCTTCATCTTCGTCCATATTCTCGAATTTAGAAGTGAGAATACGTAAACGTGACTATTTGATGTTGTTGTCTTCTTCATAATGTTGTTGTAAGGCATCATATGCATCCTTTGCACATGCACTGTTCTTGATCATCTTAAACATGTTCCTGTCTACTTATGCATAGATAACATTCAGTGCACAATCATAAAACGTGGCTGCATCAACCTGCTCTTTAGTCCAGCTACTCGTTGGTGTTAGAACAACATCTCTGTGCTCATCAGTAGCCTTTGGTGGAGACCAACCATTCTCTACTAACTGCCATGCTCTTCTGTCTATGGACTTGATGAGGAAACGAATGTGTGTCTTTCAGTAAGAGTAATTCGATCCATCCAAGACTGGACACTACAAAAAAACGCTCATAGATGACGGATATTTTGCGTCATCTATGTAAAAATAAAAGTGTTAAGAAAGGTGGTGTAATCTATGATAAATACTTTAGATGACGGACAAAATACCGTCATCTATGAGCGCTTTTTTTCGCTCATACATGACGCTTATTTAACGTCATCTATAATGCT
>JAPKLX010000591.1:0-44430 GCA_026898415.1 Leonotis leonurus
GTGGCAAGTGTATATGATGTGTAGGATGATGTCAGCTGATGGTTTGATGATTTAATCGTTCTGGTTTATCGCTGTAGGCATCGATCTGGTCATCGATCTGGTCGCTGTCTGTTACAGCAGATCGATTCTTCTTTGGCATAAAACCTTGACTTCATCATATTCTAAGTTGAGATTGACTTCTATAGGAATATTTCCTTTACACTTTAAGTCATCTCCTAATCTGTTCCATAGCAGAATCCACCTTATCTCTAGTGATCTGTTTTTACACGAGAACAGATTAAATTCTAAACAAGTTAAGTGTGTTTCGAAAGACCATCATTAACACAAAGTCCTTAGGGTTCCCAACAAGCTCCTTATATCTCAACCCAGATCAATCATTTTATTCTAGCCCAGTAAGATTAATAACTTAGCTCATAGATTCTGTAACTCGGCCCAGCTCTAGACACTTCTAACCTAACTCTCTTCCTAACCTAGTCTCACTTCTCATTCCCATTTCCTCTCTTCTCTGCCGTTCCATCCCTTCACCGACCCAATGTCTCTCTCTCAGAACTTCCTCTTACAGTACAAATGTCTATCTCTCTCTCTACTATGCTCTTCTCTCGACTCTTTTAATGGGTTCCCCTAACGCAGTCACCTCACAATGACACTTTAGCACCTCCGTCGGCCTTTCTTTTGTAGTCCTTCTCGACGGGGTAGAACTACGGCTGGTGCGTCGTTGTCTCATCCTTCCGTCCAGCCATCGTCGCTGCTTAAATGAGGTAGTTCCCCACTCTTTCTACCATTTATTTCCAATTTCTTAAATTACTTACATCCTGATTAATCTATGACATAAATTATTCTTAGTCAAAACCTAGATTTCTCTCATAAGCAATACTCTCAAATTTTATTCATCTATTTATTAAATATTCTGACCTTGACTTAAAATTCTATTCTACTGACTTTCTTTTGTGTTCCGATCTAGAGGGGTTTCGGGAATAAGGCTTGGAGTGGGTGACAGTTTTGGAGTCGAGGCTGTGGCTTACCTTTGGGCCTGCCGCTACTTCCTTACACAACAGGTAAGTCTTCAATTCTTTAAGTTTTCAACATTTGTTTATTTTATTCCAAATTAACAGTTTATTCTATTACTGATGGTATATGTATAATGTTTGGTAGTTGATTTGTATATTCTGAAAGAGTTTCTGTAGGAGCATGTCTAACATAAAGTTATATCATTTTCTATTCTTGAGGTTATGTGGTCCTTAGGAGCCCTTAAGCATGGGTGAGTTTACTAAGATTTATGACTTATGAAGCTGTAATATACTGTTAAATTTGTTACTGGGCAGATTTCTAAGTTTCAATTATTCTGATAAGGTGAAATGGTTGCAGATGAGGAATTGGGGTTCGGTTTGAAGCTGGGGCATTAGTCAACTTGATGGTGGTTCAGAATTCAGCACCTAAGTCTGCTTTTTACTCTTGAGTTTCTCTTGTGTTTTGAGTTTTAAATCCTCTTTTTTTTTCAATGTTTCATGGCTTGACCGAATGTTGTTAGAATTTGTGGGGAAGCATGTTTAAAATCCTGAAATTTCAGTCCCTTATTAGTGTAACATATTGGAGTCTAGTGTGGTTCTAAATAGATGTACGATGTCGTTCTCCTAATACAAAGAAACAGTGTGATATGATATCTTAGATATGTTCTGAACTATACGAAGCATGTTATATGTGTTCTAATATGAAAATATGTAAGCAAACCTTGAAGCATGCTTTTATGAACTATGAATTTATAGCTAGTGATGGAATGATGTTGGTTGTGGGGTCTCTGAATTTATATCTTAACTTAACTTCTAATTTCCCAAATCTTGTCATTATTTCATAGAGTGAACAAAAACTTATTTAAGATCTTACTTTCTAATGCTTCTATGTTCATGCTCTAGGTAAATTCTTATGTTTAAGGATAATAGAGTTTTAGTCCTTGAATTGTTCTTTAATGAGTGTGAAGGTTGTGAACTTATACTAGAAGAAGTATATATATATAAAAATTGGAGGGTAGAGATGTTTATACCTCAAGATTTCTGATCCGAGCTTGTTCTACACTTCTTAGTGGATTAATCTAGCAAAGCTGCTTTCTCTCTCTCCTTCTCAGTTATTTTATCTATTTTTCTCTAAGTATTTTGCTTATTTTCTAAACTTCTTTTTATGGTGTGATAAGCCTATATATAGTGTTAAGGGTGAGTTTAGGGTGGGATGTTCCACCGTAGTTGGGGAGAGGGTTTAAAAGTTTTGTTTTCTTCTAAAGCTGTGAGATTTTCCTATAGATTCACTATCTCACCAGTTTGCCTCTTCTCCTTTTCTTTTAATTTCTTTGCAGAAAAAAGATATTTGTTTTATGCAGCGGTTGTGTGTGTGCAGCTGGGGCAGCTGTCCTAAAGCTTCCCTCTTTCTGCTTGAGTTTTCCAGCATCTTGTCAATATGGGGAAGAAGGAAGACTGTCAACATGGGATTTCTTTCCCTTTGATCGAGTTTTCTGTCCACTCTACCCTCTTCTCTCTCTTTCCTATTTCATTAATATGTACTATGCACCCTTTAAAGTCTAATTTGTTTTGTTATGGAATTAAAAGATTTCTGTAGATTGTATCTTGATATGAGTTTCCTTTATTTTGTCATTAGGTGTAGCAATCCCCAAGGTGAGGCAGGAGGAGACTGCCACCTCACCCTGATGTCCTCTTCGAGACTTCATTTTCAGAAGCCCTCTTCTCTCTCTCTAACTAGTTCTATCAGAATAGGCACCCCTTTTAGGGATTTACTTGTTTGTTTTCCATTTTTAGAAGATTTCTCTTACTTACTTTTCCTTCTTGTTATGTCACTATTGAGCCATGTGCTCGTTTCTTGTGATATGAGTATACTATATTCTTTTTATTCTTCTACATATTCCTTTTCTCTTATTTTAATATTTTAGATATCAACCAACTATGCTCCTTTCTTGCATTTTATTAATTCTTTTCGAATACCACACAACTTTTATTTTATGATTGATTGTCTTGAATCATATATTAATAGCTATTGTTTTTAATAATCATCTTGATCCTAGAATACTCGAAAATTTGTATCTAATAACCTAAAATTTAAATTATGATTAGAAATCATAAAATTAAAAATTAAATGTTAACTTTTCGTAACCTTTCTCACATGTTTAAGAGATCCTCACTTTATTTATGAAGATAAGACTCTAGCTAAATTCTAGAAAAATTTATTATCTAACATTAAATTTTCGTAAATTTCTATTAAATAAACGGGGTACAACCTGTATGCCTGGTCAAATTTGAGATCTAGATCATTCCTCATTTGCACTTTAAACAAAACAAACTTTTCAATGAGAATATCATCAATTTCAGCTAGAATCATAGAAGAACCACCCTGGAAAGAGAGATAATAATGCACAATAAGTAAAAAAAAATCATAAACACAACAAAAAAATGTATACTTTACAATAGTACACGCCTTTCAACTTACAGATTCAAATTCTCAAGCATTCTTACTCAAAAGCTGAACACACTCACGATCCCATAATAAAATAGTAGCATTACTAATCTCATCCGCAACATTGAGTCTCAACATAAATCTTTAACACAAAACACAAAACTCAAAATTAACATACAACAATAAAAAAATCAAACATTTCACAGAAAAATACTGGATGAAAATTACCTCTTGCTAGCCAGTCCATCATACTTATTGCATCTAATACAATAAAATCTCTCATCAATTTTACACACTTTTTTGGAACAAAGCTTACATGTCATATACCACCAATCACCATTACTCTCAATGTGATCAATTTTCGCACATATCAAATAGCAATCATCCTGCGTATCACAAAAAGAAACAAACTAAATCAATTGTTAGATTTGTACTATCACGCAGATATGAACACATAAATCATAAATGATACAAAAGAAAGAAACCTGTAAACATAATAAGTCCTGAAGAGTCTTCACATCAAAATTCTCCAGCTCATCGACATCATTCTTGGGGAGACCAGTTAATGCATTCCAGAAACTTCATGTCCCCAAAAATTCAACAAAAATACCAAAATGAACAATAAGAACAAAAACCTTTTAAACCCAAATCTAAACACTCAAGTTAGAATAAAAATAAACTTTTTCCTCATATCATCAAACACTTTAAAATCACCATCACCATTCAATATATACTTCGAGACATTATAAGATGTAGATACCCCAACTTCACCTACAAACAACACACTTGTAATTGAAAAAAAAAACAAGCTAAAGATGATTCCACAACATACACAACGAATCTACTTACCCTTGTACAGATTTGCTCTACATAATTGAACCACGACGATAGAAATTTGCTTAACATCAGATATATCCACTTGGCTTAGAAAATCATCAACGTCATTTTCCCATAGAGTACAGGTAATAGATTTGTGGATGCAAATAAAATAAGTATTAGCATAACTATCATCAAACAAAACCAAATAGGAGAACTAAGTTAATTTGGCAGAAACATAAGTACTGCTCATCTTCAATTTGTAGTTCCAACAACTTAACAATACTTTGGTTCACAACAATTGGTGTTCCCACAATTACACCAATTACATCTACCAAGAAAAAAAAAACATTAGTCACATCTGAATTGAAATTGAAATTACAATAACAACCATAAAATCTTACTAAACATAGGTGTCTCATAGGCTCATTTGCAATATCATTCAACGACACCTGATAAGCACGCACAACTCTAACTTGAATAGTTGAAGTAGTAATCGAATGATGCAACTCGTTGATCAGAGAAATCAAAGCAGTCATTCTATGTGATTTAATATCTATTTCACTTTTTGATATCACTTGAGTTTGTAAACGTATTTATAGCAAAAAACTAAAATACACTCATTTAGCACATGCTGCACAATCTATAAAACATTTGACTATTTAGACTTATCAATATGACTACCAAAAAATAGCACAATGTTACACCATATTCATGCTTCCTCTTACACAAAACACTCATTGAAATGAACACACACAACAATGCTTGTTGGAAACTACAAAATCAATACAAATACCTTTTCTACACTCAATCCACGTCCACCACCTTACTTTTGTACTTTACCTGCACTCACACAACTAACATCTTTTTTGCAGGAACATGATACACACTCGTGCAACAACATCAACACACCTCGGAGGACTTTATCATCCTCAAACTCCAAACTGCACTGATGCAGATTTGATAGCAAATCCAGCCGAGAAATCATCATACACTACACATGTATGCTTCCTTCAATGCACCATAATATATGTACTTTCAAATAAATACACACACAAAACCCATTGAAAAAAATGAATACATATACATTTTCTGAACTTAAACAACTGTCATAGTCCATATTTTATGTACTCAATTTGCACTCAATTGTCTTATCCTTATCCAGAAAATCAGTGTACCATAAATAATATTTAATGGATGTTAGACAACAACTCTAGATCCTCATATATACATTATCTTCAAAGTAAATAATTTTCTTACTTGTAAAAAAAGATAATTGTACTATTTTGTTTATTAAATGTATCTTAACATAACGTATATGTTACCAACAATACATTGCAACTTCTCTACTATTAATTTTCCCAACTATCAATATCATCAATCAACTTACTATTAAATATTTATTTATGTACTGAATTAACTCTTTCACATACTAAACATGAATCATTTTTCTCCAGGTTATAATTATGCTTCAAGGGCGTGCACTCAAAAAACCTAACTGTAGAATTGTATTTCTATTACTTTACTCCCACTTCTCATCAATTCATAATTGTCAATAATTGTATGTTTATTATTAGTTTTTTTCACGTTAAATATTTATATTTTATAAACAAACAAACACATGCAACTCACATTTTACAATACAAATCTGCTATATACCAAGAATCACAAAAATACAAATATAAGATACAATATATTTTAAATACAAACAATTAATCTCAGTCTATTTTTCAACCCAAAATACCCACATTACAATCAACATATTGGCCAAAACCAACACTCAACATCACATCGATTTCGAGCCCAACACTAAATTGCACTATTCATACATGTACTATATTGAACATGATATCAATTTTGAGCTCAACAACCACTTTCTCATATTCAAATAATCAATAACATTCAATTACATGAAAAGCTATAACTCAAACACTAAAAGACAAAAGCAATTTTTTTAGTGGGAAAGTATGTGTGTGTTTTTGGTGAAAACACTATTCTACTTTTAGATAAAATATAGATAATAGATGTCTAGATAATTTTAATACATGATTTGGGAAATACGCGTTAAACCAAAATCAACTTATCATTGTGAGATCTAACTTGATTTGCGTGGTTGCTTGTGTGTTGCTAAAGCACTAGGTCAAATTCTTATATAAGTTGATCAAACCATCGGTGTTATGCAACTAGTAGTATCTTGGGCAAGACAAATTACAACAAAATTAAAAATCCAGTAGTAGAGTGTCTCCATCCTGAAACATGCATTTATTCTGAATTGGGTATACTTGGAATAAATTTGACTTGGGTGAGATCTTGAGAAAGGGGTAGGGGAAGAGTAACTCCTATCTTTTGGATTGAAGGAGTGTGGTGAGTGTGGCTAGGGATGCACGACACCTAGTCGACTTCTACCTTTAACTCACGATATATGCATGTAACGAGAATCTTTACACAGATGATTAAGGAGTCAATCACGAAGTAACAAGTTGAACTCAAGTCAAGTATCATTTACATTTTTTTTAAATACTTGGTTATTTTCTTGTCCGACGCAGACACTTCTATAAAAATAAACAATTGTGACAGAGAAAGAGAGTGCACTAATTTCTTATTGGATCGACCATGCACTTGCTACTAATAGAACATAATGTAAATGTTAGGAAAATATAAATTTATCTTGACTGACGGTGATAACGACTTGATCCAGGTGAATGTGCCCTTTATTTCTACTTATAATAGGCTATTCTTTTTCTTCTTAAAATAGCCGAAGGTTTTTTTTTTCTTTTTCTTATACAAGCTTTATTATCTCTATTCTAGATAAGGGGAGGTCAATTACTACACAAAAGCTTCATCAGATTTCATGGTATGATTCCGCCGATATCAATAGTTTTGTCCCAGTGCTTTTTTGTGAAAGAGTTCCTGCTTCCCTGATGGAAACCTCTTGAAAGAAGCCAACAAGATTCATGCATGTCCGGAGCTCTTCACTTATAGGATGATCTTGGACCCGTCAAGGTATGCACATATATACAAATATTTAGAGGGTGCTTGGCTAAATTTATTTTAAAGAGCTTATAATCTCTTAGAGCTTATAAGCTATTGCAAGAGTTTATAAGTTTTAAAAATAAGTTGGGATGAAGCTACTTAACTTTTGAAGAACTTATAAGTTCCAAAAGCTTATTTTACAACTTATAAGCTCTTAAAGAACTTAATTTGCCAAACACTTTTAAGGAGCTTATAAGCTCTTAAACAACTTATAAGTTGTTTTAAAGAGCTTATAAGTTTAGCCAAACACCCCCTTAATATGTATTTGTATTCAAAGTTCATAAAGAAAAGGGGAAGGGCTCCGCTATCCCACCTAGTCAAGCCAGAAAAAAGAAAAATCGATTAGATATTAGACAGAAATGAATTAAAAAAAAAAGAATAAAGGAATACTTTTTTAAGTATAACCTGATCCCAATATATATATGATGAAATCAAAGTGATTCCTACTTCAATTCAAGCATTAGATTTCCTGTCTGAGTTATGCGTTCTTTCTTATTTTTAATTTCACTATACTACATCATGATTGAGCAATACGAAGATAGAGCTTAACTTCTTTCGCAAGTAGTAATATTGTTGCTTCCACCTTTTAGTTTTTATGGACCATGCCTTTTTTTCGCCTTCAGTTTGTTATATCTAGCGGTAATTTATTCATTGACATATTTGGTTATTAAAATAAGATATAATATGATAAGATTAAATTTGTATAGTGTATAAGGATTATTTTAATCTCATCCCTTCTTCATGATTAAAATATAGGGGAAAATGGTGATTTTGACACATGCTTAGTGTTTAATACCGGGCCAACGTATTAATCAAATTTGCTACCAAACATATGATTTGGTAAGATAATTTAATCTAATCATATCATATCTTGTCTACCAAACAAGGCATAAGGGCGCGTTTATTAAGTAAGATAAGTCGGGATAAGACTGGATATATAAAAATAATATAGGTAGCCAAGATATGACATGATAAGATTAAATTATCTTATCAAATCATGTGCTTGATGTCAAATGTCATAAACGTGTCAACGAGTATTAAATATTGGACTCGTCCTAAAATCAGTATATTAGTGTACAACTTTATATGTAGAAAGTGGTGTGATTACATTTATCTTAGATTATAATTACAAAATATATTTATCTTGTTTAATAATATGATCTACTAAACACAAAAATAAAAATTACCATGGTTTTAAGATGTCTACCAAACAATCGATTTTATTATCTCTAATCTTGACACTCTATACTGATTTAAACATATTATACTACATCTTGTCTTGGCTTCAAACAGAGCCGTAGTGTCTACTAATTACGATTTTACTTATAAGATATTCTAAAGTCATTAATGACTCAATAATAGAGTATTTATTTTATTAACATCTCATTTAGAAGGGTCGAAATCTTGCATCTCATATAGCGATGAAAGTTGCATTTTTGCTTTCAAAGGTAGAATTTCTGAACTTTCAGTCCTAATTTTCGAATTCGAACTGGCTATGGATGTTCTTTCTAGAAGATGTGGTGGTTGCTTGCCTTCCACCTTAGAACGTGCTGGGCTGTGTTTGATGAATAGGTGAATAGACGCAATCCGTTGTCCGAGGGTACATGCCAAGGTTGCAACTCTTGTTTTCATAAGTTAATTCTTAAGTTAATTATCTGATTTCTGGCTTTGGGATCAAGCATATGCTATTTGGTTACCAGCGGTGGTAAATATCTGAAACAAGAATTGCATTTACATTTTCGAAATATTGACTTGACTAGTGAGTAGTGACTATATATCAGTAACATCAATTTATTAAGAAAAGTTTAGGTCTATGTTAATGACTTTCTGTTAGCACATAATTATATATATGTGCGAGGTTGGAAATCAATATTAGGATTTGGTAATGGATTCTGTCTTCAGACCTGTGCCTGTCGTGATTCTTGGGAGATTGCTCTTTGTTCGAATTGGAGGTTAATAGCTTGATAAACTCATTAGTATTTTATTATCGTACTTCAACTACACGGTTGGAAACCTCAACTATTGCACGTAGGGTCGTTGTCCGTGTGCAAGTTATAAATAGAGGCTTAGGCAGAGCTTGTAGCTACTAATAAACCACAAATGGTCACTATTTTCACTACAATATTGATACCCAAAAGTAGGAAGTACTAATAGAAATAGAGGAATCAAATCGGAAGACCACATCAAAACGATTCAGTCAAGCCTTATCAGAAGAATGTTCACAGAAAAATAAGAATAGGACTCCTGACAGAGTGCTTATCAGAAGTCCAAGTAAGAAATCCTTGAACTGCCACTCCACTCGTTGCATTAGCCAATCTACTAAACGTTGTTTGGTACATCAATTTCTGGCCGATCCCTGTAAATTTGAGACTCTTCGGCTCCACCTTCACCTCCACTCCCGGAAATGCACTAATTTGGGCGCTGTAAACCACGCCGGCCTCACCAACGCTGGTGACAGTTCTATTATAACTCTGGGAAACATCTCCAAGAAAAACAGAAAATGAAGGATAGTTCAACTCTGCCTCCGAAATGCTCGCAATCTCTGAACACCTCACCGCGCGAGTCGCGATCACCCCAACCTGTTGATCTGTGTAATTCAGTCCACAAAGATATGCCAAGTAATCTCCTGGGAGGATGTTGTAAACCAAACCCGGATCCGTGGCCTTCGCCACGTTGACATGACCCGACCCGACTCCCCACATGTTCGCGCGTCGTCCAGTTGTTAGGTCCTCGATCGGGTTGCCTGCCAGGTTCATGATATCAGCCGTGGTCATGATGGCGGACTTGATCGCTGCGGGTGACCAGTCAGGGTGCGCAGCCATTAGAAGGGCTGCGACGCCGCTGAGGTGGGGACACGACATCGATGTCCCCGAGATGATGTTGAAGTTTGATTTGGCATTGGTGTTGTTCTCGACCGAGACGTGCCACGCCGCGAGGATGTTGTGTCCAGGGCCCACGATGTCGGGCTTCAGGATTCCGGGGCTGGCAAAGTTCGGGCCCCGGGAAGAGAAGGATGCTAGTGAGGGAGAGTTCTGATCGCCGATCATCGTTCCTTTGAATGAGATTCCTGCAGTGGGAGCTACTGATGTTGATGAGTTCAAATAGGATTTTATTGCCATGCCATCTGCGTAGCTGAGGTACGTCGCCGGAATCACGTGGGAGCTCGACTCCGTGGTGGCGCCGTATGGCTGTCGGTTGATGAGAATCATGGCGGCGCCTCCACCATTTTTGATTGCTTGGCCTTTCTCTATTATTCCGGTAGCTCCGTCGACTTCGCAGAGAACAATCTTCCCATTGATGTCGACGTTTCGCAGAGACGCCGGTGTGCATGATCCGTGGCTACGGACCGTAGAACTGAACGCCGGATAAACAAGAGGCAGCTGAGTCGGGAGAAAATCGGAAGGCTGAAATGTGGACTCGCCCTCGAACTCTTGGTTGTTTCCGAGAACAGCCGTGGCCCTAATTTTCCGATCAATAGTAGTAGCGCCCACAGTGAGAATCCAGGGAGCAGCATTTCCAACAGTACCAAAAACCGGGCCATCGTTTCCGGCTGAAGCGCTAACAAATACGCCTCTCTCGGCGGCTGTGAAGGCTCCCACTGCAATGTTTTCGTTGTAGAAATTCTGGGGCGGTCCGCCGAGAGAGAGGGAGAGAATGTCGACACCGTCGTCGATGGCGACATCCATTGCAGCAAGAATATCACTCTCAGAGCAGAGTATGTTGCACACTTTGTAGATGGCTATATGAGCCATAGATGCAATCCCAGCTGCACTTACATTTCACGTATCATAATATTTAGGTTATGTTGGGTAGCATATATATATATAACTGGACGAAAGATTAAGTTATGATACTAAATTATTAGTAATAAATATTATAAATATGTCGGCCTCTTATAAAACAATGGGTCCGTAAAATCATAATTTATTTTACAATTTAATTCTATGAAATTGATAAAATTAAAATAATCTTGTTATGCACGAATTTCATCCTATCATATTATATCATATTTAAGTTTCATATATGAGTAGGAAAAATATGGACTAAAAGTGTCGCATAGTATATATTATATATAGAGACCCACTTGGAATGCATTATCTCAATTTTTATCATCCACACTATTACTTTTCTCAATTTTTCTCTCACAAATATACATATATAAGGTAAAATATAAAATAATCAAATAAGATAGTGAAACATAAATAGCAGCCACCAACATAATATTATATATATTATAGTCATGTTTATTGTAAATTGTCATAAATACTCTTATATATTTAATTAATAATTTTTTTCATTTTTTAACATTTTGAATATGAATCCGCTTGTTAGGTATGATTCATACCCTTCATACATATATAGTAATATTCATACAATTCACGTATGAATGATATGAATCACTAAAATCATACCATTCATACATAATATCTAAATATTATTTGATTGGATTTTTTTGTTGGTGTAATTTGATTTTATATTTTTGATAATTTGTTATTGTTAGTGGTGTGTTGATTATTGGTGTGGCTTCAATTTTGCTTGTAAAATAAATTTTGATTGTGGAGAAATTTCTTTAACCGACGAATTTTTCATTTTTTTTTAACATTTTAAGTATGAATCCCGATTGATATGTATGATTATTACTCTTCATACCTATATAGTATTATTTATTCAAATCACATATGAATGGTATGAATCATTAAAATCATACCATTCATACTAGAATTTATATACTATTATGTTGGTGGTTAGTATTTATCTTTCACTATCTTGTATGACTATTCTTTATAATTAACTCTACATATATGCACGAGTGATTATACAAAATAGTCAAAAAACATTATCAAAAACAAATAATAGACACCAACAATAATATTTAAATTCTAACCATTTACAAATTTTTTATACTAAAATATCCTTATAATTATTTTTTACATTTATAAGTATGAATAGTATGAATCGTACCACTCATACATGATCATTTTTATTAAATATTATGTACGTATAAATTGTTTGAATGAATATTATTCATACATTCCATACCATTCATACGATTTGTACAATTAAATTTAAGTAGAAAGATATTTGTGGTAATTCATATTTAAAATGACTAGAATTTTAAAAAAATTATGTTGATGACTATTATTTGTCTTTTGCAATCTTTTTTTTTTTTTGGCTATTTTGTACAATGAACATTAATTTTATTCTATCTTCAATTTATATCATCCACTTCTTTATATACTTTTAAAAAAATATTTATCATTTATGGATGAAAATATTTAACATGTTCATACCTGACGTGTATATTTTTATTAATTATCAATTTTTATTTAAAAATGATTGATTATAACATAATTTGATATTAATAAAATATCTCAAAAATATATATATATAATAATACTATGTCCAAAAATATTTTTAATATTTTAATCCTTTACGTGTTTTAATAAGACATTTTGATTTTTTGTGACAATATATATAATTGAAATATGTGTATTGAATAAAATTTGAATTTTATTTAATTTATTATTATTAACTAATTTTTTTATTGAGTTAGATGGGTGCACTTATCATGAATGATTAATTTAAATAGATTAAAAGTTATAGAAGGTAATGTTCCTATTTTGAAGATCAAACGTGATAATTATATAGTAAATCTACTTATTTTATAAAAAAAAATATTAGTTAAATAAAAGAAATTATAATGGGTTGGAAATTGTAAAAATTTACCTGCAGTTCCATTTGCGTTACCGAATACATTCGCTCCTCTCACGAAACTCCCAGCAGCCGTGCTCGCGGTGTGCGTTCCGTGTCCGTCCTCGTCGTAGGGCGTACCGTCGCCGATGCTAAAGTACCGCGCCCCGATGAGCTTGTTGTTGCACAACGTCGTTGTATTGAACTCACACCTCCCCTTCCACTTGGTAGGCGGCGGAGGCATCCCCTCGTCGTTGAACGACGGGTGATCGGGGTTTATCCCGCTATCCAACACGCCGATGATCACGCCCCTACCGTAGTTGGTGTCCCTCCACAGCCCAAAGTCCTGGTTCAGGCCTAAGAAGTTGGGTGAATGGGTAGTGTGTAGGGGGATTGTTCTCTGCGGCCGGGCGGAGATGAAACCGGGCTTCGTCTCCATGGCTTTCGCCTGCTCCAGAGTTAAACGGGCCGCGAAGCCGTGGAAGACGTTGTGGTATGAGTAAATGATGTGTGGAAGGTCGTCGGAAGTAGATGTGGTTGAGAATGATGATGGAAGAAAGGAGTCGTAGTATGGTTGCAAATCGTCGGTGCTGCTGCTTAGGGATGACGTGGCAGGAGGCTCCACGTGGACAATATATGTTTCTATAACACTTGGATCGGCTGATTTCACAAGATTTGAGGCACATAAGAGTACCGTGAAGAGGAAGAAAATGTAATGAGGCATAATTGGATCCTTATTTAATGTTGAATGGAAACTAAAAATTGTTGAGAAGAATAGTTTGTGAATGAATCAATATATAGCATGTATAAGTTTTAAGTCGTCGCAATAGTCTACCATTAACCATAAGACGTCTCGTTTCTTTTAAGTCGTTCTCTTGTCTGTTTAAATTTTGTATTGCGAATTTTGCGAAAATTCTACTCGGATTTGAATATATCAAATTCTATGTCACATGTAGTGCCGAATCGAAGCCTCCGAGGACAAGATAAGGAAAATATTGGGTACTCTCTTTGACCCTTTTCTTTTTCCAATTTTAGTGGGCCCATGTCTAATTATCTACATTAAAATACACAAATTTACTTATATGCACTCGAACTCATGTATTTATATGATTTAAGATATTTAGTGAATCAAATAAATAAGCATAAAGAATTTTTTCATGGGTTTGTGTGAGAGTAGATATGTTTTATCTATTTTTTTTTGTAAATTAGATAAATTTTATCTTTTATTTTTATATGAATATTTTTTATTTATACTTTGTTAATATTAGTACATGTACTCGTGCGATGCACGAGAAAAAAAAAATATAATTATAATTTATATTATATGTAAGAGATAATCATCTTCCATTTTCATCGTGCTTTTTATCATTTGGCTTGAAGGGTTATTTATTAATGCATTAAAATTGTCTTGTTGTAATTAGAGCTGTCAAAATTGTCTATCCGAACTTTCTAAAGTTTTGAAATCCATCTAAACTCGCTCGAAATTTTTTGAACCTATAAGTACAATGTTTTATCCGCCCCTTTATTGACGAACGAGTTTTACTTGTCCATAAATGCACTATTTTTTAATTTAATAAATCTTTTTAGGATAAATATTTTTACATATAGAAAATATTAGGAATAAACTATGTTAATTTTAATTATTATTTTGAATATTTTTAATAAAAAACAAAAATTTAAAATATATATTGTTTATAATGTACACACTTTGATTCAAGGTGCATATGTTCATAAATAAAATATTACCAAAATGATAAAAATATTATTTTAATATATCTATTAATAATCTAAATAAATTACGAGTTTTATTGTACGATTCATAGTATTATTTTATGGATTTTGATTTATATAAGAAATAATTTTATGTGAAAAATGAGAAAATATCTTAACAATCCATTTTAATAAATTATGAGGTGTTGTTTTTTACAAATTAATCTATACATAGGGTTAAGTTAATATGAGAAAAAAAAAATTATACGTGAAAAACGAGAAGAGGTCTAGACCCTTCATTATCTACAATTAAAAATTATAATTAGTTTTTTTTTTATTTTAATAGAAATGTAGAATTTTTTAAATAAAATTTAATTTATAATAATATCACAATTCTTGATTAATTTAAAGAATGGTTAAAATCTTTTGTTATTTATCGCTTTCATTTCTTATGTGATTTAATATTATATATATAATTTTTATATAATATCACAGGGCACGTTATATGATATATAAATTTCATCAATTATCGTACATAAAAGCATATTTTTAATATATATATATAGAAAAGGCATGCATTATTTTAAAATTGACGCGTCACTAACTAACAACTTTATTCAAAGCATTTAATATTCTCTTTATAAGCTTGCAAATTTAGACTATTAACCATGCTTATGCATGACAGATATCGATATTAAACATGGTATAAGCATAAACATTTCTCTTTATATATATATATATATATATATATCCATATACATAATTAAAATTCAATAAATGTTCATGTAATTTCTTTTGATATATAATTATAATTTATTTGACTATTATATATATGTATGATTTTATATTTTAAAAATTATAAATAATAAATGTGATTATGCTATTATGATTATAACCGTAATACACTTAATAGAGTTATTTTCACTCATTTGTCTCTCTTAAATAATATATTTTTAACGTCTATGTTAATCAACAAACTATAATTGATTTTAGTTAACACCTAAGATTAATTTTATCAATGATCATCAAAAAATTAAACTATCAAATCATTTTAATATTTTATTAATTTATCTCTCATTGTTTTATATATTCTATTTTTTATTCAATCCAACCACAAGATTTAATTTTTTTTCATTTCTTATTTTTATAATACATACTAGAACTGTGTTTTAAATAATTAAAATAAACCATTATTATTAAAAAATATTAAAAAATCAAAGGGACATTTTTTATATAAAATATATAATTTGATAAAGTAAAAAAAAATTGGGAGATGTTTTGAGAGGTTTGATAATATTCTGGAATAGAAGAATGATATGTTAATTTTGTGAAAATGAATGGTTTATATGATAATTGAATTTTAAATATTCCCTAGAATTTGAAATATTTTTAAGATTTGGATGATAATCTCTGGAAAAATCAAAATTATGAGAACTGAAGAAAGAATTATTACCTCGATCCATAGACAAATATAAAATAAGATGATAAACAATACATGGAAAGAAAATAAAATTCTTTTAGGTAATTTTTTTTATCAATACTGGTCTCTATTTATAGAGAATGAAAAGAAATTTGTTTTGGCATTTTTTTTATTTTTTAAAATATATTATACAAAAAATATTTCAATTTTATCTATATATACAATTAAAATCAAACCAACCAATAGAATGGAGATAAATGTCATCACCCAATTGGCACAAAGAAGAGGATAGATAGAGAGAACATTTATGGTCAAATTTTCTGAGTGTTCGAACTCACTCTCTGATTTTTCATTTTTTTAATTACTTTTACATATTTGGTGTTCAAACTTCATAACATAATATTAACTGTGTTTTTGTAAATGTAGACTGAGCGTAAGCAATACATAGCCGAACAGTTGGCCGAGTAGACGACACGTCTGCAAGCTCAGTACGAGCAATTCTCTTAGTTCTTTACATATCAGTCCGGTGGTACCTTTTATTTTATTTTTTTAATTATTAACTTTTTATTAATATATCATTATGTGAGTAATATATATAACAAATATTAAATTAAATTAGATATTTATGTAGTTATTTTACTATCATATTAAAATGTTAACTATGTGATATGAATTAGTATGTAATTAAAATAATTTAATTTTTCAAAATTTAAAATATATTAGTATTAATATTTTGGATGATTCGAAACCATAACCCGACGGTTTGGAACGGTAACAGGAACTGTCCTACACGGTTCGGTTCCAAATTGTAAACTGCTTCAACAACAGTTCGGTTTCGATTCCAAATTTTCGGAACCATGAACCGACGGTTCGATTGTTGTTCAGTTCTGAATCGTAACTGTGAACACCTCTATTTGCACGTATATTAACATCCATCTCCCACTTGCTGATTGTTTAGCCTCTTTTTGGTCGTCTAAAATTGTATATTCATCATCTTTATTCTTGTAGTTTTCCCATTTTCATGAGATTTTGGGCTCGATTTATGTTTCATCTCATGTGTCAGGATCACAAGCTCAAACGAGTGCTAAAGTTGGAAAACGAGACGAGAAAAGATCGAGAAATGACGAGAGAATGAAGACAAGGGCCGAGAGCACAAGTAAGCGCCCGCGGAACTTAGGGGACCTCTAACTAGGCCTCTCGGTGGCCCAGACTGAGTCAGTGCGCGAGGGGACGAAGACCACAGTGTGAACTGTGACTCCTCAGCGACCGCTGACCCCAGCAGTTGACTCGGGGAGTTAGCACAACGGACGCGCGTGGAACCCGATACCTGATGGAACCCATATTCTAATCTTCGCTTCATTTTTCGCGCATATTTATCTGCCACTCAAATTACATAATAAATATAAAATTTACAGGGAAATATTCTAATCTACATTAAAGCCTCAAACCGGGCACCGAAAAACGAACAAACGAATAATAAGCAGAATAAATCATACACGTAATATCATGATATAATGCTAAATTTAAATCTAGCACCCCTAATATGAAATTACGATCAAATGCAAATAAATAAGAATTAAATTCAATTCATATAATAAATTAAAATCTTGTGACCGACTCTGATACCAACTGATGGAACCCGTATGATGGACTTACGAAACCGCAGGATCCACAGGTGTAATAAATTATACAAATAATTAATTCTTAAAGCACATAGAAGAATACAATGCGGAATTAAGTAAATTATACATTCTCCTACGCTAGCCTTTCGCTTGTGGAGAAGCGATTTGAATCACTAGCAACGATCCGCAATCCACACCGTACGAATCTCTTTCTTGAATCTCCACCAAATCCAACCATAGGAACTTCTATCCTATTCCCGGTCTACTTACTAGAATATTGTGTGGGCGAAAATATCTAGTAATTTAGGAGAAAAAGAAGATTGAAAATCGGAGCGTAGAATACTCTCAATTGTCGAAAAATAAGAGAATTAAATCTCTTATGCAGTGTCGGCTTTTGTGTCTCAGGAGAAAAAAAATGGCTCCTTCTTATTTTCTTTTTATAGACATAGTGGGCTAGGATAGGGCTTCTCAGGAGAATGAATTAGATCCCAAATAATAGAAACTATAATCCCCTCTTTATCGCTTGCAGTTACAACTATAATTCAAATTCAAATTTGAATCATATTCAAAATTAATATGGGCTTGGAAAAATACATAATTAGATTAAATTAATTTTCAAGTCTCCTTTTGGGCCCAATTGAATTTAATTAATTGGTTGGCCCACCTTTAGACTTAAATTAGTTAATTTAAATTAAATTGTCCTCCAATTAATTACTCAATGTAAATGCAATAAAGATCAGTTCCAGTATAAATATTTATCGACTCCACTATAAGATAAATATTTAACTCATCTTGATTCATTTGAATTATGGACGTAACCCTTTTTTCATTAATTATTTCTCGCATTTAAGATTTCCTAAATCCATTAATTAATTGAGTTTGCTGACAACTCACAATTAATTAATATATTTATTCGTGAGTGACCGGTTCAGACCTTTAATATTACGTACGGAATAAATTCCCAACGAGCCGGATTTTTTATATAATAAAAATTTTTTGAACGTCTCACGCGGATTTATCAACTCGTGTCACCGAGACGCGATTCTGTACGACTGACAGTCGAGCACTTCTTGCTACGCCAATGACTACCGCCCAAGACATTACTATTAAGAGTTCAAAAAAATTACAAGCGTAGATGAATCAAAGCAGCGTATAATCAACCGCATATAGTAATGTCATCGTCACATATTAAGAAATGAATTAATTTTCGATACCTCGTTCTAAGTATCAACATTGTTGGGAAGTGAACTCCAGCACCTCCCGGAGGGGGGGTCCTCCGTGTATCGTACCCGAGAGAACTTATGGGAGTGCGGCCTGCCTCAGTCGAAAAGGGCCTGCACTACCATTGTTGACGAGAGGTTAAATGAATTGATTAGTACTACTCATACCAATATGGTGCATCATCTTTTCAGGTGACCCCTTAGTAGAAACTCCAAGGTTAAGCGTGCTTGGCTTGGAGCAATACTATGATGGGTGACCTACTGGGAAGTGTCCTGGGTCAGCCTGTCAGTGAGGACAAAGCAGGCTGGGAAAGAAAGTGTTGGTGTGTGGGGCCAGTACGTCAATTCTGATGGGCGCTCCCGATCCAACAATTGGTATCAGAGCCGGGGCTTCGGATGTGAAGAATCGAATCCGGCGGTGCCATCCCTAGGCAAGGAGTGCCTGAGGGGAGGGGTTGTTAGGCACAACAACTCTAGGGGTTATGACGATGCACGGCCGTAATCCGAGGTGCGAGATTGACGGTCCTCTGGGTGTCATAGGTAGCCCCGTGGCCCGGGTTCGAAGGAGCGCCAGCATATGATCTCAAGGTCCGATGCATCCTCCAGAGTACCGGGATGGTGCTGAGGGGGGGATTGTTGGATTTTCTGCTCGAGCCTGCTGTTCATGATTGACAGTGTCTTGTCGTAGGTTTCTTGCAGCTCTTCCAAGGCGGTGATGCTAGTGTCTTGCTGCTCGTGCTCTTCAGGGTTGGGATAGAGAAGGTCATGTAAGACATCGACCTGGTGTTTCCGCATCAGCTCCACAAATTTCTCATTCTCAAAATGAGCAAGTTGGGAGTGGATGGACAGGTCAGTGTCTTCTTTCAATTTAGCAGCAAGTTGAAGTCCCTTCTTCTCGACAGCTGCACCAATGTTTTCATCCTGCTTTGCTAACAGATCAGCAAGAAGATCAGTCGCCTTCTGGTGTTTTTCTTCGAGGCTGTCTAGGCGAAGAGTGATCTTGTTTTGTTCTGCCTCGTTCTGTAGGCGATCATCGTCAATTTTCTTGTCTAGATCCTTCTGGACTTTCTTGAGCTTCCGTCTGATGTCAGAATCCATGTCATTTACGTAGTCTTTCTGGTGCTGATTGAAATTAGAGAGTATCTGCGTTGCCTTCTCTTGAAGGGAGTTACAGATATCCGTCATCTGATCCTCAACGCGAAGGGTGATCAGATTGTCCAGTTGATAGTTGTTGAATGTTTTGGGTTCTCTTTCCAGAATTTCTTCCATTGTGTAGTAGGAGACATGCTTCTTCAGCTTCTGTGCTGCTCCTGGAGTGTATATCTCATTTGTGGGTTCACCACCAATGTTCTGACCTACAGGTTCATCATCACCTGAGTCGAGATTTATGATTGGTGTTTTCTTGGTAGACTTCTGTGATGGAGCTGCTGCTGGTGGTTGTTGTGCTGCTGAGGCTGCTTCTCCCATCTGATCTCCAGAATGTGTTGGTTCCAGATGAATCTTCAAGTTTTCTGCCTCACCTTTCATGAGCCCAGAAATGAGTTGTTTGTATTCAGCTCTAACTTCTTGAACGGTGGCGACCTGAAGCAGACTGAGTAATGTTGCTTCTTCTTTTTTCAGCTCGTCTATTGACTTAATCTAGAGCAATGCATCAAAGATATAATACTCGCTGTCCTTGACCAGCAAGTAAAATTTTACGTGAGTTGCGGCTCCTAAACTTTCTGGGAGCAAGTGAATTCCAGGGAATTCTTGAAGCACAGAGTGTTTGGCTTCATTCTCCAGCAAGTTGATGACACTTTCTGCTTGCTGTTTCCTTTCTTCGGCTTCATCAGCAGATGATCCTTCCTCATCATCCTCACTGATTCTCTCCATTCTGTCTAGTGAGGGTGTAGCTGTTCTTGCAGGAGAAAAATCTTTTTCTGGATGTGGGATATGACTTGTTTCTGGTTCCACATCACCTGCTGGGCTTTCTGTTTGTTCTGCTGGTGCCTGCGGTGTTTCTTCTTCATGATCTGGTGGTGTGTGTTCTGGCATATCAGATTGTTCTGCTGTATCTGCTGGTGAAGGAGAGGGCTCTTGTACTTTCTGTAGACGGCGTTTCTTTTGTTTGGGCTGCGATGCCGATGTTTCTGTTTCAACAGAGCTACCACGTTTGCGCGTTGTCTTTTCTTTTACCACTGTTTCTTTGGTACCTTTCACCTTCTTCTTCTCAACACCTTTAGTAGGTGGTATCCATGTAGGGTTAGAACTACCCACTTCCAGTGCTGCAGCACGATGCACCTCATCAGGTATTTTGTTGAAAAATTGTGGTGCTAGTCCCAAAGACATCTCCAAATGATGTTGATCTTTGGGTATGGAAAGATTAGTGTTGAATTCCACTGCATCATCCCAGACTTTCTGCTTGAAGAATCTTTCCACCATCAAACTGATCTTGGTGGAGTGTCGTAGATTTCTTCTAACTTCCACCGAAGTTCCTCTGCCTCTGTTATCCTTGGTATAAGACACCAGCTTTGCTTCCTTAGCCATCAATTCGAACAAGATTCTGCTCCAGTTGACGCGTAGGTTGAGTACAACAGCCGTGAGAATTCTGAATTTCTCCGGAGTCACTTGATCATATGACCCACTATGATTCAGGAATATCCTCTGAATCATCTCGAGTAACAACTTGAATCCTGGTTGAAGTAGGGATCAGTGAAACATTCTTCCAGTATATTTTATCGGTATCACCATCACTAATTCCACTGCTTCTTGCTGTTGTGCAGAAGTAATCTCTTCCAAGGATAGACCTTCGTCCTTCAACCTATATGCTTGGTTGATCATTTCAATCACGTTGTATGGGGTTTTGCTTGTTCTATCACCAATCGGCATCAGCACGTTTGCCTCAAATCCATGCTTGTCATTCTGCCAAGTTAGATAAAATGTGGCGACTTGTTTTGCCAAAAACATATTCGGATGTGAAGTAACAATGTTGCAGAACCCTATCATAAGAACATTCAACACAAATGTATATATATTCATCAGTTTATATGAACATATATGAATATTCTCACATGAACAGTAACTCAGAGAAGAGAGCAAATTTTGATAGTCTATGAGTCACGTAAATCAATACATGTAGTAAAATTGCAGATAAAGGAACAAATATGATAAGCTTAAAACCTTTGCAGCGTGTGACCATGGCAAAGATTTGTTCAAGTTTTTGAAATCCATGGGTGTCAAGAACAGCATATGGTTCAGGCGAAAGAAACTTCTGAACCTCGGCAACGTGTTGGAGAAATAGAGAAATTTGTGGTGCCATGATCAAATCGCAAAATGTTTGAAAAGAGATTTGCAGAAATTTTGAGAAATTCTTAGGTGCTTAGAGAGAGTAGTGCTCAGTGCGATGAAGTGAAGGTGAACAGTTCTGAGATGTATATCGCATATATATAACACAAAAAAAATAAAAAAAATAAGGAAAGATGAAGACGGTAAATAAGTAAAAGATAGGCTGAATATCTTCCCTTTTTAGATTTTCCCGCTTCTTCCTTTTATTTTGCCATTTTTTTCTTGCGTGTGATATACGCTCTAGATTCTAGGGTTGTAGGATAGCGCGTGCAAATCTTTTCCTCCATTGCAACTTTCCTTTTCCCTTTTTCGCAGGGATTTTCTCGATCACAGTTCCCAAAGGTGGGCTAATCATCATTTAAGATAAAGATTTTAGTAAATCTAGATCAAAAAGGTAACTTTTTCAGACTGTAATCTTGGGTGTTGATTGTACGGAGTGACGCCATGTCTCTTAAGACGCTTCCAATTCATAGAAAATTCCCCCTTGACTTAGTAATTAAGAAATAGATTCCACGTGTCACTTTCTTCAGATTAGACATTATGAATATTCTGGTAACTTTCTGATGTCAATCTTCTGTTGGCTTTCTGTTGTCAACTATTTGGTAGCCTTCTGTTGTCAGCTATCTGGTGACCTTCTGTTGACAATTCTCTGGTGACCTTCTGTTGACAACTATCTGGAGACCTTCTGTTGACAACTCTCTGGTGACCTTCTGTTGTTCTCCATCTAGACTGAGTAATCCAAGTTTACCACATAGCATCTTAAACCTTTCTTCTGGTAAGGCTTTAGTTAAAATATCAGCACGTTGGATATCTGTATGAATCTTCTCGATCTTGATGTGCTTTCTTTCTACATGATCTCTGATAAAATGATGTCTCACATCGACATGCTTGCATCTTGTGTGAAGTACTGGATTCTGTGTTATGGCTATTGCGCTTGAACTGTCGCAAAATATAGGTATCTCATTTACTTCAATCTCATAATCTTTAAGTTGCTGTTTTAACCACAGAATTTGTGCACAACAGCTTCCAGCAGCCATATATTCTGCTTCTGTTGTTGATGTGGCAACGAATGTTTGTTTCTTTGAAAACCAAGATATCAACTTGTTTCCAAGAAACTGACATGTTCCAGAAGTAGACTTTCTGTCCAGTTTGCATCCTGCATAATCTGAGTCAGAATAGCCTGTAAGTTCAAAATTATCATCTTGTGGATACCAGAGACCAATGTGGGCTGTTCCTTTAAGATATCTAAGTATCTTTTTGGCAGCTTCCATATGGGATTCTTTGGGATTGGCTTGATATCTTGCACACACTCCAACTGCAAAAGTGATATCTGGTCGACTTGCAGTGAGATATAATAGTGATCCAATGATCCCTCTATATTGTGTGATGTTAGCTGGTTTTCCTTCTGGGTCTGGATCTATCTTCCCGTTGGATTGCATTGGGATTTTAACCTCTCTGCTGTCTTTCATCCTAAATTTGACTAGTAGATCATTGATATATTTTGCTTGATTAACAAAGATACCGTCTGGTAATTGCTTTACCTGCAATCCTAGAAAGAAATTCATCTCCCCCATCATGGACATTTGATATTTGTTTTTCATTAGTTCAGCAAATTTGTCACACAGATAGGGAGATTGAGATCCAAAGATTATGTCATCGACATATATCTGTACTAACAGAATGTGTTCTTTCACTTTGATGACAAAGAGTGTCTTGTCAACTGAGCCTCTTCTGAAGCCTGATTCCAGTAGGAACGTAGACAATGTTTCATACCATGCTCTGGGTGCTTGTTTCAAGCCATAGACAGCTTTAGCTAGTCTATATACTCTCTGGTCAGGATTCTCTTCTTCAAAACCAGGTGGCTGCTCAACATATACTTCTTCTTCGAGTATACCATTTAGAAATGCACTTTTAACATCCATCTTGTATACTTTAAATCTTTTGTGTGCAGCATATGCTAGAAATAGTCTGATTGCTTCCAATCTGGCCACAGGTGCAAAGGTTTCATCAAAGTCGATACCTTCCTGTTGATTGTATCCCTTTGCAACAAGTCTAGCCTTGTTTCTGACTACTTCTCCGTTTTCGTCTCGTTTGTTCTTGAATACCCATTTGACACCTATCACTCCCTGATGTTTTGGTCTATCTACCAGATACCAGACTTGGTTTCTTTTGAACTCGTTGAGTTCTTCTTGCATAGCTATTACCCAGTCTGCGTCTCTGAGTGCTTCATAAGTGTCAGAAGGTTCAGCACGTGATAGATAGCAACTAAGAAGTGCACTCTCTCCATGCATTCTCCTGGTTCTTACCCTATCACTTGGGTTCCCAACAATCTGTCCAGGAGGATGATTATCCTGTATCCATCTCCTCCTGCTGGTCATTTCTTCTTCTGATATCTCAGGTTCTGGTTCATTTGTTAGGTCTTCAAATTCAGGATGAGATGTTTGAAAAGGATTGTCCACTTCTGGTTCTTCAATTTCTTGATTATTGTTCCAACCATTTGTATCTCTTGATTCTTCTGGTTGATCATGATTTTGCTCATTGTTATCTCCTTCTTCTGGTTGATTACCTTCTGGTTGAATTATTGATCTGTCAAGATCCAGAATGATGTGTTCTGTTCCCCCTTGCTGTGGGCTTATGCCTTCAGCATTAGATGGAACATTAATATCATTCTCATCTGTTGTACTCCAGATTAGAATATCTTCTAGCAGAATTCCTTCTGGTTTCTCTCCTTTGTTCTGGCCTTGTGTTTGATCAACACTCAACTCTCTATCCATGACAAATGATTCAAAAGTACGGAAGTAATGTATTCTGGGCTTTCTGTTGTTCCAAACTTCGTATGGTGTCTTTCCATGTCTGATGGTCACAACAACTCTATTCTGTGTATAGCAAGCTGTAGAGATTGCTTCTGCCCAAAATTTCTTAGGTAATCTGGTTGCATTAAGCATAGTACGAGCTGCTTCCTTTAACGATCTGTTTCTTCTTTCAACAACCCCATTCTGTTGAGGTGTTCTGGCTGCAGATGTCTGATGTGTAATTCCCATCTGGTTGCAGTAATCCTCAATCTTCTGGTTTAGGAATTCTGTACCACGATCTGTTCTGATAGTTGTAACAGAGAGTTCCTTTTTCTTGGTGATTTTGTTGAGGAAGTTTGACAGCTTTTCCAATGTCTCTTTCTTCTTATATAAGAAGATTACCCATGTGAATCTTGAATAATCATCAATGATGACCAGAGTGTATTTTCTACCATTTATACTTAATGGCTTAACTGGACCAAATAAGTCTAAATGTAGTAACTCTAAGATTCTGGTAGAGGACTGAGCAGATTTGCTAGAAAATGATGATCTGGTTTGTTTTCCAGCTTGACATGCTTCACAGATGTTATTCTTATCATATATTTGATCTGGTAGTCCTTCAACTAGTTTCTCTCGTGCAATCTTATTGATTGACTTGAAATTGAGATGGCTTAATCGTTTATGCCACAGCCAACTAGTTTCTGAAACTGTCTTAGTGACTAGACATGTCTCAATCTGGTTGTCCCATTGCACAATGTATAATCTATCCTGAAATTTCCCGGTAAGGAGTATCTCATCTCCTTCCTTGTTCTTAACCAAACAATTGTTAGCATAAAAAACAATCTGATTACCATTGGTACAGATCTGACTTACAGAGAATAGATTGTGGCTAAGTCCTTCAACGTATGGTACGTTTGTGATGGTGGTCTTGCCTACTTTTATGTTTCCATATCCTCTGGTATATCCTTTTGAATTACATCCAAAAGTGACATGAGGTCCTGGTTTCTCTATGTAGTCTGATAGTAGGTTCTTGTCACACGTCATGTGTTTTGAACAGCCACTATCTATTATCCAGATTGCTCCTTTTGCTATTTTGTACCTTCTTGCAGTCTTCTGATCCTGCAATTAAATACACTTAGCTACCCTTCAATCTTTGGGTGCTTGGTTATTAGCAAATGTTCCCTTTCGAATTCAGAACATTTTTGGGTTGGGGACAGCAATATAACAAGTAATAATATTTCCATCATTATCAACTTTTGATACAGAATGAAATATAGATGGATGGTATCTCTTTATTTCATCATT
This sequence comes from Leonotis leonurus, assembly GCA_026898415.1. NCBI lineage: Eukaryota > Viridiplantae > Streptophyta > Magnoliopsida > Lamiales > Lamiaceae > Leonotis > Leonotis leonurus. The sequence goes on from JAPKLX010000591.1 coordinate 26,387, forward strand.
CTTCAATCCTTTATTTGTAGATGTTGTCCTGTTGACATTCTGGTTGGGTAATGTCCTGTTGACATTCTTTTTGTGAACCCTTTCTGTGTAACCTGCTGGTTGTTCCTTTACTTGATGAAACTGTCTGTTGCTGGTCTGTTTCACCATCATCTTCTGTGTTTGTTCTTTCTTGTTTCTGAGGTTTATCACCTGATCTGGAATCTGTTTCCTTTCTGGCACGAATTTCATGGTGCTAGAGGATTTCTCTGAATGACCTGGATATCCTAATCCAGATGTACCCTGTTGTTGAATGTTGATTAACAGCTTGGCACGTTCATCACTCTTGTATATCATTTCCTTCCCTTTCTTTATCTTCTCTTCAGCAACATTGTTTCTTGTAATGAGATCTTTGACCTTAGAATTTAGCGAATGAATCTCATTGTCTTTTCCTTTAATCTGTTCTTCCAGATCAGCAATTTGAACAGCGAACTGTGTATTAGCAGTATTCAGTATCTGTTCTGTCTTCTTCATCCTTTCATTCTCTTCAACTACTTCTTTGAATAATCTCTTGATGCTCGAGTAGCTTTTGAACATGTCATTGACTTCATCCCAAGAGTATTCATCTTGATCTTCTATTTCCTGTTCCAGATCAGTATTATTTGAAGAGTTAGAGTTGCAGGATTGTACCTCTACATCATCTAGACCGTTGTCTAGTCCTGCATAGCATTCATCCCAGTCTTCTTCTTCTTTGGCAAAGAATGCTTCATCATCTTCTGTTGAACTATCAGATAGATAACTTGAGCTAGAATCTTCTTCTTCTTCTGCTATCATGGCTTTACGTTGAGCTTTTAGCTTTCTGTCCCTCTTAGCTCGTAGTTCTTCTCTTTGACTTTTAGATAAGTCTGGGCAATCGGTTTTGAAATTACCTGTTCTCCCACAACCATAACAAGTATAGTCAGTAGGATTAGTGATTTTACTATACCTCTACTTTCTGTTTTGTCATCAGATCGTTCTGCTTCTTTGTTCTTCTGGTATCTACTCTTGTTGTCTTTGTAGAACCTACGATACTTTCTTGATCTGACTTCCATCTTGTCCAATCTCTTTGCAATCATTGAGAATTCTTTGAGTAACTTATCATATCCTCCTTCTGCTGGTGTAGCAGATGATGCTGATTCATCTGTTTTGCGCTTTGAAGGCAGTCTCTTTCTCCTTCTTTGAGTTATTCTTGCTCTTCTTGCTGGAGGAGTAATCTGGTCCGTGAATCCTTCTGATGTCACATTCATGGACAGCTAGATGATCAAAAAGTGCTTCTACAGATAGGTCATTAAAATCAGCACGTAGAGGTTGCATAGCTGAATAAATTTGCCAGCTCGGTGGTAGAGCTCTAAGAATCTTGAGATTCTTCTCCCTCTGTGTGTATTTATTCTTTTTGAAGGCAGATACTTCCAGTAGTACTTCAGTGAACCTATTCTTCATTTGTTCAATGGTTTCTCCAGGTTTCATCATGAATTCATCGAACTTGTTACATGCTAAGGATAGCTTGTTCTCGATCATTGCTTCGGATCCTAGACTAAGATCTCTCAAGGCTTCCCACATTTCTTTTGCTGTATCCAGATCTTGGATCTTAGCCAGATGGACTCCTTTTACAGTACTGGAAATAACTCCTTTAGCAAAATCATCTAGATTTGCTTCTCTTCTTTCTTCTGAGGTGTACTTTCTGGGATCTTTTAGTACAGTTTCTTTAACTGCTCCTGTCTCAGTAATGCGAGTAGTTTCTTCAGTAATGGCTAGAGGTCCTTCCTCAATTACCTTCCACATCAAGCAGTGATGAGCTTTGAGACACATCTTGATTCTGAAACTCCACTCTCTGTAACCTTGGATGGAGAATTCTTCGCATGCCCTGATAACAGATGATTCCATAATGACAGATAGGATGCAGATGATGAAAAAGATTTTCTAGATCTTATTCAAGTAGACCACGCAGGTATTAACCTTGTGAAACAAAACAATGGTCAGTTTGAACCACCGCTCTGATACCACTTGTTGGTCCCGAAAGAGCAAGGTTTGGTGTATGGGGGGGGGGGGGGATACACCAAATACAAACTTTTCAGTTTACTTGACTAATTAAATCTGAGAGATGTAAGCTTTCTGAAACACAGATTGCTCAAGGTGATAGACCAGATTGATTTTCTAATCGATCTTGTTCTGTCCAGGTAAAGTCTCTCAAGTGAGTTATACAAGGCAGAGAGTAAGATTAGACTTAAACTCTAACAGTGTATCGTGTGCGGAATAATGGTGGACTTAGTCGGTGCTCTTGTTAAGAAAATCTTTAGAGAACTTAACCAAGTATTTAGAGAATTGATTAAGAAATGCAGCTTGAATGTATACGACAGATAATGAATAAAAACAACTGAAAATAAAAGCAGAATGTAAATAACGCAGTTATTTTACGTGGTTCGGGAAACCCCCTACGTCCACGGTCTAATCCAAACTGGATTAGATATCCACTACTAGGATACTCTTCTTATTTATACTCGCTGAGAACGAGCCACAAGTTTCAATTACAAACCTTATTGAAACTTATGCACGAATAAGGGTCGTGTCCCTTTACAACATACAGAAAATTATTGTAAAACAGGATTTCTTCACGTTAATCCACTAGAAAACTACTAGCTAGCAAAGATCTCCTTCCTCTCTCGATAAGACAGACTTGAATCGAGGTGTGGTTGCGATCACGAACGGTTTGAAGCTTTTTGTCTGATTGTGAGATAGAATGCTTGAGAATATTTCTGCAGCATGTCGTTAGCGTCTTGCTTCAGACTTTAAAACTTCAAACATATATAGGCTCTGAATCTTGAAATTCTAGCCGTTTGTTGATTGGCGTGATTTGATTTGTGGATTGCCAATCAATCATATCTCTTCTTTCCTTGTAGAGTCGTTGATTGAATCTTCCATGTATGGTAAGCAGATCGTCTGTGATTGCTTTCCTTCTTCGTGTCGATCAGTGATTCTCTTTCCAATTCTCGATGGATGGATTTTAATGTATCATTGACAGGTTTGGTTCAGCTCTTTCTGTTTTGCTTCAAACCTTCTGGTTATGTCCTTTCTGGTCTTAGTGCCTTTCTGGTTAAACACTGGTTAGACACTTTCTGGTTGAAGTGCTTTTCTGGTTGAACACTGGTTAGATACTTTCTGGTCTAAGTGTTTTTCTGGTTCAACTTTCTGTTAAAGTTGACTTACTACAGCTTTCTGTCTGAGACTTGCTGGTTTAATTTTCTGTCAAAGTTGTCTTGCTTCAGCTTTTCTGTTTGAGACTTGCTGGTTTAACTTTCTGTTAAAGCTGTCTTGCTTCAGCTTTCTGTCTGAGACTTCTTTCATCTTTCTGGTTGAACTGGCTTCGACTATCTGGTTTATTGAAACCAAAAGATACAGAACATAAAAAAAAAAATAATACCAAGTGTGTTTTTGAGAGAACATCATCAAAACTTAGAATATTTGTGGGGTTCCCAACACACCTGAGTTATCACAATAAACTGTGATACTCGAAGACATACTCGAAATCACATCTAGGTCCATCAAGAAGCTCCTGAGCCAAACCGCTTCCTTTGAGGCCTCTGTCACGACCACATATTCTGTTTCCATGGTGCAGTCCGTGATGCATTTTTGCTTCACACTCCTCCATGTTATGGCTTCGCCTCCTAAAGTAAACACATAACTGGAGGTCAATTTCCTCAAATCTCGGTGTGTCTGAAAATCAGAATCTATTTAAGCCAAAAGATAAAGATTGTCAGACTAGTAAACCAAACAACACTCTCTAGTTCGTTTAAGGTACTTGAGTATGTTCTTTACTGCCATCCATTAATCCTTTGTTGGGTTAGACTGATATCTTGATCCATGCCTACAGCAAAATAGATATCCGGCTTAGTACACATCATAGCATACATGAGACTACATATTGCAGAAGCACAATGTACTTGTCTCATCTTTTCTTTCTCGTCAGGTGTCTTAGGATACATGTCTCGAGAAAGTGTAACTCCGTGTCTGAAGAGAAAAACCCTTCTTGGAGTCTTGTATGCTAAAGCGTCTAAGTGCCATCTCGATATAAGACTCTTGAGATAAGCACAACATTATCTTTCTTAGGTCATGAATGACCCTGATCCCGAGAATGTATCATGCTTCTCTCATATCCATCATATCGAATTGATTGGACAGGTATGCTCTAACGTCCGACAACATCTTATTGACACTTCCAATCAAGAGAATGTCATCTAAATATAGCACCAAGAAAACAACTGCTTTATCCTCACACTTCTTGTACACATAGCTTTCGTCACGGCACTGATCAAATCCATAGGACTTGATAACCTGATTGAAACAAAGGTTCCATGACCGTGAGGCTTGCTTAAGCCCATAGAAGGACTTCTTCAGCTTCCACACCATGTGTTCCTTTCCTTGAACTACATAGCCCACGGGTAGTTGCATATGGATATTTTCTTCAAGACTTCCGTTTAGGAAAATTGTCTTGCCACCCATTTACCATAATTTCCAATCCATATGTGTTGTTACTAACAAGAGTATACGAATAGACTTGAGCATAACTACTGGTGAGAAGGTCTCATCGTAATCGATACCTTCCTTTTGAGTATAGCCTTTAACTACTAGTCTAGCGTTGAAGACAATGACTTTACCGTCGGTTCCTTATCTCTGCTTGAAGATACATTTACTCCCACTGGCCTTGCAGCCTTTGGGAAGATCAACTAGCTCGTATAGTTCCTTTTCTACCATGGATTGCAACTCAGACTCCATCGCCTCTAACCATAGGTGACAGTCCATGTCATGTACTGCCTCTTTGTAGTTCCAAGGATCCGATTCATCTAGGCCTGGGACTGAGTCAAATGTCTCTCCCACTCCAATGAATCGGTTGGGTTGACGAACAACCCTCCCACTACGACGAGGCTCCACTCTAGGTGGTACAAGTGTTTGAGTTGGGGTTGTTGCACGTTGTGTTTCTTGTTAATTTGAACAAGCTATAGTTCTCACTTCCTCTAGAACTATCTTACTTCTAGGATTTTGGTTGTTAACATAGTCATCTTCTAGAAATCGAGAGTGGGTGCTAATCATGACCTTTAGATTTTTGAGACTATAAAACTCTCACCTTTTCGTCTCTCTAGGATAACTCACGAGCATACACAAGTCAGTACGAGGTGCTAATTTGTCAGCGTCCTTTTCTAGCAGGTGTGCTAGACAAACTCACACCTTGAGATGTCTTAGACTGGGCTGGCGCCCGGTCCACAACTCAATCGGTGTCTTAGGGACCGACTTGGATACTACCAAGTACAATGTGTAAACTTCCTTCTCTAGGACATATCCCCAAAACGAAATAGGCAACTCTGCATAGCTCATCATAGATCTTACTATCTCCAATAAGTGTTCTATTCCGTCTTTCTGCTACACCATTTTGCTGGGGAATACCCAGTGCAATTAACTGGGATTCAATCCCTACTTCCGATAGATGGTTCAAAAAACTCAGCATTGAGGTATTCGCCCCTGCGATAAGAACACAGACACTTGATAGCCTTTTTCTGATGATTCTCCACAAGTAACCTGAATTCCTTAAATTTCTGAAAGGAATCTAACTTGTGGTGCATCAAGTAGACATATCCATATTTCAAGTAATCATCAATAAAAATGATGAAATACTCCATGCCACCTCTGGCCTCAGTTGATATCCAACACATCTTGGGCTCTATTTCTTTTGACCCTAAATGGTCTCTTGGTCATTTTACCTTCCAAGAAGAATTCACAAGTTGGGTATGACACATCTTGGAGTTTATCCAAAGGCCCGTGTCCCACTAACTATTGAATCCTCCTAAGGTTAATATGTCCAAGCCTTAAGTGCCATAGATATGCATCATTCGACAAAAGAAAAGAAGTTTTTCCCTTCTTGGAGTTAGTAGATAAGTTAAAAATCGCACTTTGTTGCTTAGGCTATGCAGAAATAGTATATAAATTGTTTACCATCGTGCTTGTGCAGATAAAATAATTTCCATCTTGATAATTATATAATCATCAAAGGAAACTAAATATCTACTCTGGATCAGTTTAGAAACTGAAATTAAATTCTTTCTAAAACTGATCACGAGCAAAACATCTCTCAATATTAGAACAGAAGAAGTGATCTTCAACTGCACATCTCCCACTACAACAACCGCTATTTTTGTAGCGTTGCCTAAAAAATTAGAACTCTCACCTTCCTTAAGTAGTCTAGTTCACAGGAAGGCCTGCGAGATGCAACATACATGGTCTGTGGCTCTTGTATCTACTATCCAAGACTGGGCAGAACTAGCCATCAAACATGTTTCCACTATTAAGGTGTAAAATGTATCTTGACTATTTCCCCACTTCTCACGAAGTAGATGTCTGATTTCCAATGTCCTATCTGACTAAACCCTAGACTTTTCACTTTGTTTCCTCTTGACAATCCGAAGTTTCCCCTTCCTTTATGGAATTAAGGAAATCTGGAGGACATTCTTTGTCAAGAACAAACCTTGTGTCCTTGTAGTCAGGACTTTGTCCAAATTATTAAAACAATCAATGTATATAGAATCGTCAAGTGTAATTTTAAAAAACGGGATAAGTGAGTTGAAAGTCATTCTTCAAGAACAGAATTGAGAATAAATCAAATAATTCATCATAAATAACATGTTCAAGTGCAGGTAATCGAAAACCTTAAAAAACGATCACGCATTGAACATACTGTTTAAAATCAATAATGCAAGCCACGCAGTGTGATCGATTACACAATCAATTTCAAAATAATTTTACTGGTCATGTAACTCAACAGTCAGAGCCTGTGCAGTGCTAATATAACTGTCAAATTACACCTAAGCTTTTACCATGAGCCTGACACCAAAGAAATTAATCGACTTTAATAAGTCCACAATGGAGGGGTCATATTGCCATCAATTAAATTCTTACAGCCATCTATAGAGAAGTCTTATCGCGTGAACTGGTAAAATGTGATCCTGCTTGGAATCAAAACAAGTTACTTCACGAAAAGACCGTCTCATGGAGACTATATGTAATCTTATCAAATTAAATTAATAAAATGCAATTACAATTATCGCTTAGTCATTTTTAACAAAAGGTTTTTAACATGGACAATCACATATTATGACATGTCTAAAATCCAGATAAGATTTCCAATAAATTGACATATATATTTAGACAAGTTCCACTTAATAAATAGCAAATAAAAGCCAAACTAAACAATTAAGCACATAATAAGGCAAATAGTTACATCAATTATCCAAAACAAGATAAAAATTAACTAATTCTTAAAACTAAGGAATTTAAATTTGAATCCTCCATCTTCTTCGTCTTGTAGATGACACTGGATACCGAAAACTAATTCCTAAATTAGAAAATCAAACTTCCATCGGATACCGGAAATTAATTTCTTTAATATAGGAAATCAAATCTCCTTCGAATCTTGGAAATTAATTTCTAAAATTAAGGAAATCAAGTTTTCCTCGGATCTCGAGAATTATTTCTTTATCGTTGAAGAAACCAAATTTCCATCGAATCTTGAAATTAATTCCTATGATGTACGAAATCAAATCTCATTCGAATTTGAAATTAATTCTTCAAATTAAAGAAATTAAATCTCTTAGACTAAAGAAACTAATTCCTAAAATAAATCCCTCAATTTGAGAAACAAATTTCTCGATTTAAGGAAACAGACTCCTTAAAATTCTCATTCTCCAATTTGAATTTTGAATTTAAATCGGACAAAAAAATCCCAAAATAAATAAAAAAAAACGAACTCGGATCAGGTTCTAACCTGCCTCGGACCCGCGTCGCCCGCAGCCGAGGGCTGTCGAGGCGTGGCTGAGGGCTGCCAAGGGGTCAAAGCCCGTTAACCCACGGCAGCGCCCACTGGCGCATGTGCCGGGCGCTGTGCCGCGCGCGCCACGGTGCTGCGCTAGTGCCCTGTGGCACGTTGTGCCGCGCGCCAGTGACCCGTCCCGCACGTCAGTGGCCTATCCCGCGCGCCAGGCTCTATGCCACCTGCGCCGGCCCATGTGCCGCGCGCGCCAGTGCCTGCACCGACCCCTGTGCCGCTCGCGCCAAGGCCTGTGCCGGGGGGCCCCATGGCTCACGCCATGGCCTGGTTCCGCCCTTCATTTCTCCGCTATATTTTTCAGCCAAATTTATCTCCCAATCAAATTACATAATAAATATAAATTTTATAGGAAAATATTCTAATCTACATTAAAGCCTCAAACCGGGCACCAAAAAACGAACAAACGAATAATAAGCGGAATAAATCATATAAGCCACGTAATATCATGATATAATGCTAAATTTAAATCTAGCACCCCTAATATCAAATTACGATCACATGCAAATAAATAAGAATTAAATTCAATTCATATAATAAATTAAAATCTTGTGACCGACTCTGATACCAACTGATGGAACCCGTATGATGGACTTACGAAACCGCAGGATCCACAGGTGTAATAAATTATACAAATAATTAATTCTTAAAGCACATAGAAGAATACAATGCGGAATTAAGTAAATTATACATTCTCCTACGCTAGTCGTCCGCTTGTGGAGAAACGATATGAATCGCTAGCAACAATGCGCAATCCACACCGTACGAATCTCCTTCTTGAATTTCCACCAAATCCAACCATAGGAACTTCTATCATATTCCTGGTCTACTTACTAGAATATAGTGTAGGCGAAACTATCTAGAAATTTAGGAGAAAAAGAAGATCGAAAATTGGAGCATAAAATACTCTCATTTTTCGAAAAATAATAGAATTAAATATCTTATGCAGCGCCTGTTTCTGTGTCTCAAGAGAGAGAAAATGGTTCCTTCTTATTCTCTTTTTATAGACATATTGGGCTATGATAGGGCTTTCCAAGGAGAATGAATTAGATCCAAATAATAGAAACTATAACCCCCTCTTTATCGCTTGCAGTTACAACTATAATTCTAATTCAAATTTGAATCATATTCAAATTTAATATGGGCTTGGACAAATTCATAATTAGATTAAATTAATTTCCAAGTCTCCTTTTGGGCCCAATTGAATTTAAATAATTGGTTGGCTCACCTTTAGAATTAAATTAATTAATTTAAATTAAATTGTACTCCAATCCTCCAATTAATTACTCCATATATATGCAATAAAGAGCAGTTCTATTATAAATATTTATCGACTCCACTATAGGATAATGTAATGACCCGTAGAAAGAGAGGGGATTTCATACTAATTTTGTGTATTCGATAATTTGCTCGAGAAAATTTCGTAATGAAATACAAAAGATATCGGTTAGTTAATCGATATTAGTAACTTTTGTAGTATATCTTGGAATAATTGTGCAAACTAGACCATGATTTGCTTTCTATAACATAGCAGTTAGATACTAATTATTGATGTTCATATATATTAATGGAATAATTGAGATACTATACTGTTGTTGTGAAATTAAATTAACTAATCATTGTCAAGTTTAGTTAAGAAGGATTTTAGATTAAAGTTTTTGGAGATATAGAGTTTTGATAATTAAAAAAAAAAACAATGCAAAGGCAAGTCAAATGTTTATAATTATGAAACTTTAGTTAGATACTAATTTGATTACATAGAAGAGTCTATGATAATTGGTAATACAATTGTATACCATGGAATGGTATATTACTTAGCATTAATAATGGAATGATGTATGATAAGGATTATGTTTTATATTCTTATTAATCAGTTGATTAAAAACATTACAAGTAAATGTATAATTATGAGATTATGGTATACTAATGATACGATAATTATGTACTTAAGATCGTATATAATTGGAGATTAGAATGTTGAGTATCGGTATTATATAAGATAGTATACTATTGACATTAGTGAAATAAGATATATAAAATAATGCTAATGATTCACATTAAGAAAATACATGTATGTATAATTACAGCTTAGAGAATACACAGATTTGCAAAGTGAAACTGTCGAGTTATAGAAATAAAGAGAAAGGACAATTCATGCATCTAGAACTACTAAGAAAAAGAAAGGGGTAAGACCAAATCTAACTAGCAGATTTGTTTCATAAAATTTATGAGAGTAGACCACCTGTAGTGTACTAAAATATGTCACAACTTTCTGTTACATCAATAGTTAAGTAGAGTAAGTGAAAGCAGGGTAAGTGAAGGCAATTGAATCGAGAGCAGCGTGGCTGCAAAGCGAGGAAGACAATCCTGCACTCTTCCTACTCTCCACAATCTGTCTCTGCACCATAAGATATATACCACATTAATTGATACCCCAAAAAGTCAATGGATTCAGAATACAGTTTCAATGCAATACTTGAGTTTGTAGTCTGTAAAATAGGTAACTAGAGTCATGTAGATGATATATAGAATGGATGTAACCAGTAGCTTTCCTACTTATACGCATAGAAGCTTATAGGAGAAACACTTCTCTATTTTCAAAGAAATCAGTTCCATATACACTAAGGCCTTTACTGAGAAGCTCCTATCCACCCCAAGAAGTCACTCCAAATCATCCCCACTCAGAAATCTCAGAAGTATTGAGGTAAACACACATCATAAGCAATTCAGTTTTACATTCCTTTTTGTGTTAGGAAAGACCTTAAAACTTAGTTAAGAATGCAGGGGATAGAACTTCAAAAATATTTCAGAACTTAAAACATATGCCTACTGATTTCAGAGCCTAGATATACCTGTATATGTGTGTGAGTGTACAAGGTTTATTTCTTAGCATTTGTGCATGATCTTCAGTTTTTCTTTTAAAAAGAAGAAAACTGTGTTACTGTAATTATGAAAGAAAACTGAACATTAGACCCTATCTTTCTCAGAACTTAAAGAACAAAGAAGTAAGAAAAATTAGAAGCTTTTAAATGTTTAAGTTTAGAATTTGCAAAGCCTAGAACTTAGGAGACTGAGAAGCTTATTTAGCTTCTAAGCTGTTTAGGATCACAACTGCAAATTCAGAAAAACCCTAGACAGTTATATGTATATATAGGTATGCAGATTCAAGAACAGAGCACTTAGATAGTAATATATATATATGTATACAGATTTAGGAGCAGAACATATAAACATAAATATATATATATATATATATATATACATATTTCTGATTTTAGAACTTGGACTCATGTTATATTATATGCAATCTCCAGAACATAATCAATACACTTTACCTCTAGAATAAGAAAAACAAACTCAAAAGTTATAGAAAATCTCAGAAATTAAAACATAGAGACTACCTCATATAACAACCAATTTTCAGAACTCCTTTCAACGAGAAAACCAGAATGAAACAAGCAACCAATGTATCCCTCAGCCAGAATAAGAAAACAAATCAAATGTCAGTACTCGATAAAAGCTTTAAACAGATCAAATTCTGAAACTCTTAACTAAATCAAAGCTCTCTCCATTTCACAATTCGAACTCTAAGAAAAAGAAGGAAGTTAGGACAGATGCAGAATGAAACTATGGTTTGACAAAATGTTTAACACCAAAAAACTTGGAAGAGAATTTGATCATACAGAAAACGAGTAAATTAAAATCTAAAATACACAGATTTTAAAGTTTGAACCCCAAATTCGAAACAGAGACTGTTAAGTCTTTAAAACCAAACTGGGAAGAAAAAAAAAAGAACATGCATGCGAACCTGAAAATATAAGTACTAAAAGATTACCTGGAAAGAAGAAAAAGGGCCAAGGACTGTAGTCTAGGAAGCTCCGACGAGCACCCTACAGTAAAATCATCTTGCTGTTAATCGAGAGAGAGAACAGAGTGTCAAGATTGAGAAGTTTAAAAACAATTTCAGAAGAAGAACCTAAATCTAAACATGCAGATTCACATAATTAACTTCAAGATGCAGAAATTTGAGAATTTATAAAAGTGAATAAAATCTTGGGTTTACGAAAAACAGAAGTCAAGATTTCTAAAAAGCTAAAAATCTGGAAAGGGAAGGAGATGAGAAGACTACCTCATAGTGTCAATGGCGACTGGAAACCCCAAGGTGAACTGTTCTGCCATCGGTAAGTGAAGAGGGTGATGAACAGAAAGCAATGGGGACGACGAGGGAGACGGGCTGACCACCGGGGGGAAAAGGAATTCGAAGCAGAGAAGAGGGTAGAGTGAAGGGAATCGCCAAGAGGAAAGACAACAGCGAGAGACGAAGGAGAAAAGGGGGAGTCGGGGGTATGAACTAGAGTTTAATCTGTTGTAGAAATGAATTGATACCGAAGGGGTTAGAAACGAAATTGTCGCATGGGCTGGGAAATGAAAATCAAATGGGCCAACATGAATAAAACGAACGGGCCAACAATTAAATTTAGTGGGCTGAATAACATGATGTTGATTGGGCTCGATTTTAAATTGTTATGGGCCTATTGAGTATATAGAATGGGCCCAGATTGGGTATTAGGAATGGATTAAGTTATCCCTTAATAATGGTTTAATAAGATTAATCTTTGAATTAAGTTAGTGGTAAGATTTTATTAATGGCTATTAAATTCTTAAATAGTATTAGTTAAATTAATACTATCCAATAGAGCCTTAACTAAATATTCTAGTTAGAATTTAATTAATTCAAGTAAGTTATCTTGAATAATCATAATCCCCGTTTTAACTTAATTGGGTAAGACAATAAGATATAAGAAGTGAATAGATCAAAGGATTATTTAAAGTACTATAAAAAGGGTTATCGAAATCTTTAAGCACTCGAATATTAGTCCAGTGAAGAGATTAGAAAAAATTGACGAAATAATAGAATATTATTTCATTTTTAGATGAAATAAATTATATACTCACGATGAGTATCTTTTCGTAATTGCGATTAAAGGTGTAGCAAAAAGGAAATCTCTAGACATCAAAGACTCAAGATCTTACTAGACGAGGAAGCAGTTCAGGTAGGCTTTCTTTTATAAATGAAATCGTATGCGTTGTACCAAATTACTATTTTCGTCTCAGAAATTCTTTAATTTAGAAACTTTATGAAGTATTGCATTGTCGAAAATATTTATTTTTGGTATGATGCGTATCTGTGGAACAATTAATCGAATTCGGGTCTTGAGGATTGTTATTTTCCTCGGACTAGTGTACACAACGACCGTGAGTCATCTAAGCGGGTTGGCCGGTCAGGTGTCCGTGGAAGGGGGCCACCTTCCCTACACACAGAAATACAGATATGATTGATTACTTCAGAACTTAGACTGCACAGTCAAACTTTTAAGATCACAAAAGAATTTAGTGAACATAGGTACTTTAGTGACAAAAATCCCTATGTTGCACTGTGTTACGACAATGGCAATTATATATGTATGAGTGCGATTTTGGCATGTGTTTACTGAGTACTTTCGTACTCAGCCCTGCATATATTTATAAATGTGCAGGTTAAGCGGTGATGTCGAAGTGGAATGCTCAAAGGTGGTTTTGTCGAACTTTTGCCCTTTTACTCTCGGTGGTTTATATGTCGTCATACATATAAATCTAGAAATTGATCCAGACTTTCGTTTCAGTATTCAGAACCTTTCAAGCTTTTCCTTTTAACAATGACTTATGTACCGTTTCCTTTATTTGGACTACGAGTAGTCGAACTCTGTTAAAATCTGAACTTATTGGAGTACATTCCATGTTTTCATCCAAGAATCAGTACTTTCATTATCTTTTCATTATCCGTTTTAATTCCGAGTCACGTTTCCTCAATTTTACTAAGCATAGTAAAATGGTGGCGTGACAGAGTGGTATCAGAGCAAATTTTTGTGCTTGAAACCCGAGAGTCTTTTAAATTTCGTGTCTAGTATTGTTCCACTAGACACCTTTAACGAGTCGACAAAACCCTAGCATTTCCGTACATCACGCTTTAAAAGAGAAGGTAAGTAGTTCATTCAAATATGAATGCTTTGGAACGGACATAATCCGTTACTTCAATTCCGAGAATAGAAATTTAAAGTTCTTTATGTGAACTTAGAACGCTAAAAGTTTATGTTTTCTAATATAGAAGAAAACATAGACGAGAATTTAGAAGAAATTTCCACAAGTTACTCGGAAACGAGAACATCCCAGCTTAAGCTAAATCCTATCATACGAGAAATAAAAGGAAAAGACCTTTCCTTTCATAAGAAATCCAGATAATAGATACGATTCGATAACCTATCGTTTTCATCGTTAGAATTTGTAAGGGGAAATCATAAAACTAATAAATAATGAGATGAAATATCTAGAATTTATAATTAAGGAGTTGGGGAATATTTTAAAAGTCTATAAACGAGAAAGTACATTATACTAAAAGACTTTGTGAAAATCTTAAACTAGTTACCCTGAATGTTAAGAATAAATCGAAAAGTAGTTCGGCACTTAAATAGATATGTAGAATGAGATTAAACGAGACTGATTTAAAACTTTTCTTTCTTCCTTAGATGGCAAGGACAATACGTTCGGCTAGGAAGAGGATACTATCGAGCGCTTCCCCGGCCATGATACTGAGAGCCTATCAGACCTATGGACCGTGCATAGGGGATGACCTGGGAGAATTCCTATCTCACTACCGGAGGATGTGGGAAGCAGCGTTGCCTCATGGTGCCACCGGTCTAGACGGGATTATGCGACTGATCCAGCTACTGCCGACTAACTGGCAGGGATGGGCGAGGATGATATCACAAGACTTCATCCATCCAGTGGGCAGGAGTTTTCATCGGGAGGGGGAATTCCCGAGGTTTATTGCTACACTCCATTACCACTACGACAGTTTTGGCAGAGCTCCTATGGGACCCTATATTCTGCAGGGCGACCTAGTACCCGCAGGCGATGTGCCGGATAGGTGGGCTCCACTACTGCCAACATATCTTCCTCGGCGCCGACTTATAGCTTTCTGTATCCACCTTACCTACCAGAGATTCCAGTGAGATACGATACCCCATAAATTCCAGCGAGACACGATGCTGAGGTAGGATCGTCACGATCCGTGAGAGAGATTCGATCACCACCACCGTGCCCTAGAGCACCGATTGCATACCCCATGTCCACGTCTGCCCTAGGACGCATACTGAGAGTCGAGCGCGATGCGCCGATGACGAGAGGCAAAGGCAAGGCCTTAGCCACGTCCGACTCAAAGGACGACCACACTCGAGCCAGGCCATCCACAACTACTACTAGCAGGGATTCCCGGAAGAGGGAGCTCTTCCCGGACGCCAGGACCTTCTATGCCGATCTGAGGCGTAGGATAGCCGAGCTGTAGGACCCAGTGAGGATAAGCGAGGACGAGGAGGACCCAGAGGAGGACTCTGACGGGGAGCAGGGAGACCAGTCTAGCCGAGACTTCGCTGATCCGACGGCTCGCCCATAGTGGGGTGGTCCTGTGTAGGCCTCAGAGGAGGGGATGTTTTCATCAGAAGCGGGTTGCATGTTTAGACCGTTCTGATTTCTTTCGTGTATTTTTTTTCTTTTGCCAGAAACGTGGATCCTGTGAGGACCGTTCCGTAACCTTGTTAAGTTATGTTATGTATTTTCTTTTGTTATCACGGATTACACATATAGTACGTGTGTCGTGACTAGGTACTTTTGGTGATGCCACCTAGGATAGTGAGCATCTTAGCGCGTACTTTATAAGTACGACTTTTGGGTATGATTGTATCAAAGACCTCAGAGAGGCATGTTTTCCTATGATTATATATATAAACTTTAGTAGTATTTGCAGTAAATAGAACTATTATCAGTAGAAAATATATATATATATATATAATATGTGGTAAAAAAAAAGTGTAAATCTCTAAAAGAAAATTTCTATATAACCTTGAGACTGACAGAAATATATGTTAGAAATAAAGATTTTCTCCATGTTCTAAAAGTTAGTAGGAATAGATATACGTATATAGATATCTATCTTATTAATGAGGAAAATTACTCAGCAAAATGCCACCGAGAAGAGCAGGACGCCCAAGAGGCGGAGGCAGAGGAAGAGGTCCTAGAATCGCCGAGGAAAAACCTGAAATAGAACAGGAACAGACTCCACCCCTTCCACCACCGGAGCGCAGGATTGAAGAATTATTTTTGAGGCAAAACCCACCAGTTTTCAATGGAGTAGGAGATCCTGCGGAGGCAGAACTTTGGGTACGAGCCCTAGAGCGCATTTTTAATTTCTTATGCTGTACGGATCGGGAGCGCATGACCTGCGTCACTTTCCAACTGACTGGGTCAGCAGATTTCTGGTGGGAAGTGCGTAGAAAGATTATAACTCCGGAACAACTAGCAAATCTGACTTGGAAGGACTTCAAGACTGGAATATACGATAAGTATATCCCGAAGAGCTATCGTAAGCGGAAGGAAGCAGAGTTTTACAATTTGAAGCAAGGAAAGATGACTGTCACAGAATATGATAGGACGTTCTGTGATATGACAAGATATGCACCGGAGCAAGTGGACACGGATGAGAGAATGGCTGAAAAGTTTTGTGCTGGGCTGAGGCACGAAATTAGGATGGCATTGGCAAGTCATGGGGGATTGTCCTACACCGAATCCCTCAACCGAGCATTGGATATTGAAGCTGCAATGTCAGGGGAGAGATCCATAATCACTACGACACCGATATCCGCCCAACCGCAATCTCAAGGTTATAAAGGAAAACGTAAATGAGAGGATAACAGGAATGACTCTGCTATGAAACAGGAATGACTCTGCATTCTCAAAACTTTGGAAAGCAAAACCCGACTGTCCAGAAAGGGAATTATCCGCAAAAGTTTCTACCTGCCCCAAATGCAAGAAGATGCACGGGGGCATATGCAAGGCAGGCAGCGAAGGATGCTTTGCGTGTGGACAGAAAGGACATTTTGCCAACAACTGCCCCACCCGACGACAAGGTATGGGCGCAAGGTCTAGTCAGACGGCGCCAAATCAACAAGTTAGAGCTATTCAGGCTCAACTTCTGGGACACAAACAACCCCAACGGCTACCACCACCACCCCCGCCGCTACCACCGCAGTATCAACCATGACAACATCAGAGACAGCCATACCAGTCTAGGGCTTACGCAATAAAGCAGAAACAGCCTGAGGAAAATCAGGGAAACCTGACAGGTATGGGTACCCACCTCAGCACACCCGTAATTATTTTGTTTGATACTGGAGAATCCCATTCCGTCATTGCTAAAGCATGTGTAGAGAACTTAAGACTGGAATTAGAACCAGTAGAGACAACTATGAAAGTTTCTTCACCTTTGGGGGGAACTATGACTCTCACACATTCTTGCTCTAACCTAAGCTTGAATTTAGGATCACTTAGGGTTCTAGCAAACAACCTTAGTGTAATCTCAATGAACGATGTGGACATAATCTTAGGAATGGATTGGCTAGCCGAAACTATGCCATGATCCTCTGCAACGAGAGACAAATATCGTTCAAACCACCGAGAAAAGAACCCACGAGCTTCCACGGAATCACCATGAATAGGAGGAAGGCGATTATCTCAGCACTGCAAACTACTAAGCTAGTAATGAAAGGATGTTCATCATATTTGGTGTACTTGAAGGGAGAAGAGAACAACGAAAGGAAACTTGAAGACGTAGCCATTGTTCAGGAATACCCAGATGTATTTCCAGATGAATTGCCAGGATTGCCACCCAATAGGCAATTAGAGTTCACGATTGATCTGGAACCAGGATCGGCCCTGATATCTAAAGCACCTTACAGGATGGCCCCTAAGGAGTTGGAAGAACTCAAGATACAACTCCAGGAGTTGCTAGACTTAGGATTCATCCGACCCAGTGTATCCCCTTGGGGAGCACCGGTACTTTTTGTCAAGAAAAAGGATGGAACCTTGAGGATGTACATAGATTACAGAGGCTTGAATAAGTTGACACTCAAGAACCGATATCCTCTACCCAGGATAGATGACTTGTTTGATCAACTTAAGGGAGCGTGTATCTTCTCAAAAGTAGATTTGTGTTGGTCCCGAAAGAGCAAGGTTTGGTGTATGGGGGGGGGGGGAATACACCAAATGCAAACTTTTCAGTTTACTTGACAAT